>WOGP01009368.1:0-10777 GCA_015342065.1 Leptinotarsa undecemlineata | reverse complement strand
AAAGATCAAAGGTGAAAAAAATGAGTTTTTCGCGATTTTCAGCAAAACGGTAAGTTTTATCATAAAAATACTTCAGACAAAAATTGTAGATCATGAAATTATCTAGAGAAATTATATCAATACTTTTTTCCTACGAGCCACCGTTTTTGAGATATAACTTTTCACAAAGTTGTGAAAGTTGTAATTGTCGTAATATGCATGAGTACGCCACGTATATACATTTCTGTGGTTGTAATATATGTTGAAATATTTTTCTATCGATCATTGTAACTTACACTTATAATATAAAATATACATAACTATATCGTCGTCGAACGTTAGCAACATCTACATCAATTGTAGTCAACAAACATTTCTTACAAATACTCACAACAAGTATCGGTTCATTTCAATGATGAAAACAAATTTACTGCTGAAAATATATCGGTAAAACAAGCTAACAATGATGCTGACGTATTGATAATTGAAACGGCAATGGAGCAATTAAATTTGACAAATACAACTATTGTTGTTGGTGAAGATGTAGAGTTACTCGTGTTACTCACTGCTCGAACTACAACTGAAAAAACTATCTCAAAGCCAGGAAAAGCTCAACATCAATCGGAAATATATTCATCAAAAAGTTTATCTACTTTTGCAAAGAGTCAAAATCAGGTACTAGTTTTACACGCAATAACTGGCTGTGATACGACATCTGCCTTTTACAGGAAGAGTAAAATAACAGTTTTCAAAATGCTTGAAAAACAAAATTTAGTTGAATGTGCCGAAGTTTTAAAAATAGTAATTCAGCTCGACAAGAAATTATCATTAACGGCATTCGCTTTCTTCTTTCCATGTACAGAGCTCCTAAAAAACTACCTGCTTAGATAAGTATAGATGTGTATGTTTCCTTAAAAATACCAAAAGTGAAAAACAAGTACAATTACCTTGTCATCCTCCAACCTCAGTTGCTGCTTATCAAAATTTTTTTTGAGTATATCACCAAGTTCAAGTGTGACTTGTTTATCAACTACACCCTACAAATTGGGGTTGGAAGTTGGTTAACAATTCATTAGAACCAGTTCAAACTTTACTTCCACTTGCGCCGGAAAAACTGCTGAACACAATTTTTTGCAACTGCAAAACGGGTTGCAGCGATAAATGTGATTGAGGAAAAGCCGGATTTTTTTGTTCTCTGGCATGTCCACATTGTCAATGCCGGTCGTGCTCTAATATTGAATCACCAACAGTGGAGAATCCGTTTGATTCCAACGAGGCGATATGCGATACATCGCTATTAATGCAGTTTACATGTACTCAGGATAAAGATGAAGAAGAACAAGAAGAAGAACAAGGCGAACAAGAACAAGAAGATCAAGAAGAAGAACACGAAGAAGAATTTGAAAGTTATGACTCAGACGATTAAATTTCACTACTATTTTTTAACCTAAACTGCTTTTATCTTTTTAATCGCCGCTAATATCCATTATTTTGCAATAGTTTTGAATTGAACAGGATCACAACTGGAATAGGCCTACTGGGGCCACGTTAAAAAAACCCGCTAAGTACACTACCTCATAGGTGGCGTGAAAACGCGTGCATATTATGACGATTACAACTTATTGAATCGTTTTATCTCAAAAACGGTGGCAGGAAAAAAGTATTGATACATATTTTGTACATAAATTTATGATCGACAGTTTTTGTCTGAAGTATTTTTGTGATAAAACTCAATGTTTTGCTGAAAATCGCGAAAAACTCTTTTTTTTTTGATGGGGAAAGATGGGAAACTTTCAAATTTTATTTTTACTCATATTTTAAAAAATCATACCTATTTTCAGCTTGGTGGGAATTTAGGTAGCTTAGAATGTCTAATTTGACCAGACTATTCGGTCATAGAGGAATACTTCATAATTCTTGAATCTATTGATTTATAACTATTCCAAAAGATTGACTTTCGAACTTTTCTCTTCTAAATGTAATACGTCGCAATCAAGATTTAACTGGTGCCACTCTGATGAGAAAAGATTTGCAATTGTTGAATTGGTCCTATCATTCAAATGCGAATTCTATATTCATTTAATTTTTTCGGGGAATGTTCTTTCAGTTTAGCCTATATAAATTTACCTGTATATACACTCGATGTATATACAGTATATGGTTTTAATATATTTGCCTCAATTATTATCTGTTTTCTAGGCCAAATCTTTCTTTTTCAAAAAACTAGCGATATTATTGGTGGGTTCACCAATTAATCTATTTTGGTGAAGCCATTAGTTTAATTAAAAAGAAAGATTTCGACGTAGCTTACAGAATAGAAGTAACAGAATAGAACAAATTCATCAGAAACAAAGACAAAATTTCAGCGTCGGATTGATCGGGAGACTTGTGTTTCTTGTTGCGAAATTTATATTGGCTAAACTGAAAGAACTTTCTCCAGAAGAATTGAAGAGAGAAAGGTTCGAAACTCATTATTTTGTAATGTTTAGAAAACAATAGATTTAGGAATTCTGAACTACTGTTCAATGAACAGGTGGATTTAGATAATTCCTCTTCATTGCATTCATTTTGTAACGAAGAAATTGGTGAATTAGCTAATTATTCTATTTATTATTTGTCCAGTTTAATGGGTATGTTATGGTGAAAATTTATCATGCAGCCAACTTATTATATAGAAATTTGTCAGCCACTAATAACTAGTTATCAATATTCAAATTATCATAATAGATGAAAGTGCAATGTAGAAATTGAGTTGGGTTTTTTTTGAACTGTTGAATGGATGTAATCTTCAGCGATTCAAATCCAATGTGAATCGCTACTTTCGCACAGGCCCCGCTTTAAGAGCATCTTAAGGATTTTCCTATAGTGCTTGTGTTTTGTCCTTGAAAAAAGTGAAAATCTTGCAATAAAGTGGTATTAGATTCAATGTTTCAACTGGTCTGACTAGCAGTACCAGTATTTCCAATTCTAGATGAATAAATATAGTATAAAATACACCACGAAACATTGTCAACCACCTTCAAATAAACCTTTGTATAACTAGACAAAATTATAGATTATATATCGAGTTATCATCCGATCGTACTAGGAAAAGCACCACCTCATAAGTATGGCGAATTTACCTCGAATACTTTCCCTCGATGTGAATGTGCAAACCAGATGACCAGATATTGTACTACCAGGATAATACCTGCCTTGGAAATTTTCTAGGACAATGTTACAGGACATTGTGGAAGAAGAAAACTGAAAATAAAACCCAAAAATGTTACCATTGATGAAAATGATGAGTGTGAAAAAAAAGAAAAATACGTTTTGTGTAATAGATGAATATTAACATTGTTTCTGAACGACACCCTTACGGCCGTTGAATGTAAATTCAGGATAGAAATGGATTTTATTCAATTTTCCAATTCTCTACCTTGAGAAACATTTTCATGAAAGACATGACAACAAATAAATGACGACTTTAAAAATTTTCGTGGGGTTCATCAACGATTTACTTTGAGATGATGTTTTCAATCCTGGTATACACGTGCTTTCGGGGCTACGGACCTTTTGGGCTCCCATGGTTTTCTCTTTTTGTAAAACTTGACCAATTTCGTCAACTGTTACTCAGTTGAATCAGCTACCTTTTTAGTTTGTTATGCCTTTTATCCGCCCCCAGTTAATAAAAATTTAGTAACTCGTTTTGAACATGTTTTTCTCGTCTATCTTTCTCTTCTTGTTTCTATTGTTGTAATTCTCCCGTCCTTTTTCCTCTTCTGATTGTTTTATTTATTTTTAGTCTATGTTTGACTTTTTACATGTTTTGATGAAGTTACTCGAATAATTTCATGTGTTCTCACTTCATATCTTTTCCCTATTCTGTTTCACTATTTCCAATAGATTAATTTTCCCCCTGTTCAGGTGGAAACGCGGAAGAAATACAAAACGTATGTTCTTCTACCCGTGCAAACTCGGATTGGCTCGCTCGTTCAAAATAATATTATCAATGTTCCTTCTCAGTATACATGCCAAAATTGTGATCTCAAAACCATTCTGCTTTTGAGTTTACTTTTGAATGATAATGTTGTGTATTGAACGATCACCTAAAATATATTTTGTCAATCCGAATTAGTTATATATTTCATCCTTTTGAAAATAATAATGAACACAGAAATTGTATTCAAGGCTCTAACATACTATCTGAAGTCATTATATTATGTGATATTATGTGAATATAAAGAGTTTTAACAACTTTGATGAATCTTTCATTCATGAAACTTTTAATGTGAAAGTAGGGTAACTTTTAAATTGCCAACTGAAGATCTTTCTCCAACAGTATCAATAATGAGAATGTTAAATCTCTTATGAGTTTTTCTCAAGAACGCCATTTCTTATCTAGTAACAGAATATGCACTATTAATTAAAGTTGAATATAAGCATACTTTATTGATTTGTTTCAATTGGTTCTGATTCTAGCTACACCCATTTCGTTACGACTCTGTCTCATGTTTTCTTAGATGTGACGTCATGATATGAGTCCCCACATTTATATGGGAAGCATGGATTTGTTTTTATTATTGGTAAAATGAATTATTTTAGTTGACAAAGGTCTAATGATTCTATTTTCTTACTGGTTAGCATGCGACAATGATGATTTTTTACCAGAAATTCAAAAGTTATCAATTTTGAGGTTATGCGTATAAAATGTGAAAATATATTTATTGGGTATCTAGATTTTATCAATCTAAGGATAATGTAGTGAGTATAAATAAAAATAATTGAGACTCACCCTTAGTCAATGAGTTAAGAAGGACGAAATTCAACACGTATATACTAGGTCTTACATCAGTAAACAACTAAAAAAAAAAGATGCGCGATGAGCTGATAGTATTCAAAACATGCACTGATTTTCGAAACGTTTAACTTATTTGAGTTATGTTATTAGCTCCCCGTAACATTTTAATGGACATTTGATTTGAGGAAAGTACTTATGACTGGGAACAAAATAGAAGTAATACACGAATATACAAACGCAGAAAATCGGATTGGCGCCTCATAGTGTAGTCCCAAATACGAAGGAATGTTATACGATTTTGTGAATAAGAACAGGGGCGTATCGCATTCTTTTTATTTCGTACATACATTATAAACTTATGACATGGTGTTATCAGAATACACTTCCGAAATTAATTGAACAGTGAAACTTGAATTATACCATACTGATGAAGCTTATTTTTTTATGATTTAATTGGGTATTTAACCTTCCAAAATCTGAAAAACCAACCAACAATATGGTAACAAGAGAAATTTTGAGAACATTTTTTAAAATACCAAACATTGACATTTTCCTTGTGTTTTGTAACATTATTTTTATGAATTTATGTTTGCAACTTTGCCAAATTCATGTCGTCTGTTGGTCACTAGTATAAACCCACAGTAACAAAAGATTCATTATCTACATCGTTGAATATTAGAGAAATACTAGCAATGAATTGATTTTTGAAGTGATAACTTCTTGAGGGAGGGTAAACTGCTTCGTAAAGTAATGCATAATGATGCCAGTATGTCTAGCTTCCCTTTCTCCTCACTCTAACAGACAGCGCTGCTGGCCGTATTTCGGACAAACGATTTTTCCTCCTCGCTTAGCATGACTCAGTATTCAGTATGCGATCGACATATATTGTTTACAATGAGTATATAATGCAAAATTAGCGCCGCTTTTGAAAGTAATTATAAGAAATTTGATGAAACAAGCAGAAGACGATTCTCGTAACGTTACAGAATCTGTCAACGAAAGGTAAGTTCAATAATATAATAAAATACAATTCATCAATAACAAGCATCAAACAAGTCTACCAGCGCAGTGTCTATATTTTGCATTTCCACAGTATTTAATACAGCTTTATTAATACCTTAACATCAAATTACCTATTATAAGTTAGTTAAGTCATATATTTTCAGATGTAGCTTATCGTATTATTTTTGTATTCGTATATTGAGATGAGTCGCAGATGAAAACCCTTGAGAAACTTCCACACCGTTTAACAAAATTCAATGTTTAATACAATTTTATTGATACATTTACATGAAATTATCACTTATCTATCACCAATCAGGTGAGTCATACATTTTCAGGTGCAACTTTTTGTGTTTTTATTGTGATTGTGTAATTGTATTATCATTATTTTCTTGATGAAAATGTATAACTGTTGATATAAGATATCAAAAAGATATCACTTATCTATCATAAGTTAGGTAAATGATATATTTCCAAATGTAAATTATTTTGTTTTATTGCATTTGTAAAGTTGTATTGTTAATATTTTTTTATACTGAAAGCGTATATTTTGATAAAATGCAGACTGAGACCCCTGAGAAATTTCCACTCCATTCAATAAAATACCGTATTTTGTACAACTTTATTGATACTTTAACATAAAATACATCACTTATCTCTATCACATGTTAGGTAAGTATATGTTTCTCTATCTTCCTACTCATATCTGTAGAATATTCATGGTATTCTTGTGACTTTTCAGTCAGCAATAACTTTAGGTGAGATTAGTGTAGTTATAAATAAAGTCTATAATAATCATATTGCTAGACCAACTTCATTGTTCTTATACATTCAGCAGATGAATATCCAACCTCCTCATTTTCAATTTATTAATATAATGGCTGCCACTATGATTGTGAAACTTGGGTTTGATAATTTCAACAAATCATTCATCTCCTGATGATGTTGATTTGTTTGGGAAGATATTGAATAAAAAAAGTTAAACTCAAAAATAAACAATGAATATCATATGTTATGCATATAATCAATACAAATAATTGATGTTACTTCAATTATCTGAATCAAATCGAAGTAGAAAATTGCAATAGTATTTCGAAAATAAATTATTTGTACATTATTGTAAATAAACACCGAAACATAGTCGAAACAGTTTTGAAACACCCTACTGTTGAAAAGTTTGGCTAATACTATCATGGTAGATTACTTTCCCTCTTTGCTATTGTCTGTCCAAAAGCAGTTGGCTGAGTCTGAAGAATTTTCCCTTGATATACTCTTCATCATCAGCATTTTTCCATTCCCCTATGTACGAATAAGCATACAGCTTTGGAAACATTTTCGGTATTGTTTCAACATCCACCATTCTCCAAGTTGATAAAGGCAAGCCAATTTGTGTAAGGCCTCTCTGCTTGCTGAATATATCCAATGAAAGACCTTTCAAATTCTCCCCATAGATGGTCAGTGATGTCAATCTTTTTAACGGTTTGAAGACATTGCTTTCAATGGTTTGCAAGGTGTCATCTTCCAAGTAGAACTCCTTCAATCTGGTGAGGTCTTTGAATGCGTCAGATTCTATAGCAGCGGTAGTTGTGTTTCTCAAAGAAAGCTTCTTGAGGGATTTCAACCATTTGAATGTACAACTCGTTATTCGAGGTATTTGCTGATTGGACAGACATAATTTTTTGAGTCTCCTAAAATGTACGAAGGCCCCGTTTTGGAGATTTAAACCTACTGTGTTTTTGATTGTCAGCTTCTCAAGATGTGGGCAGGAATTTGCAAATTTTGTTTCAGGTAGAAATGTAGAGTCTGACAAATATAAATTGTTTAGAGAGTTGGAATGGATTTGAAAGAAATCAATGGTGCTATTGAAGATCAGAACACCTCTCAATTGAGAGAAGTTAGCGAGAAGGGAAACATCGAACTTTCCTTTCAAGTTGATGAACGCCAGAGTACGGACGAGGGTTGAGTTGGCTGCTAAAACTGATCTCAGTCTGTACAGATCTGGCTGTATGTTATAACAAGTCCAATAAAACTCCTGTTCTTCGAATTTTTCACAATATGGTTCATCGGAGGTTTGACAATTAACTGAACTTGCTACCCATAAAGCGAAAACCAAGTAGTAACTGAAAACCACAATAATATTTTATAATCAAATTATTTTGCAAAACAAATATCAATAAATATCATGAATTAAAATACATATTATAACTTGATATCCCGCGTTTTGTCTGCCTCTGTCTGAACGCTATAAATTCAAAAACTACAGAACCGATTTTCATATGGTTTCCACTAATGGATAGGATGATTCAGAGGAAAGGTTTATATGTGAAATTTTTCAAAGTTTTGTGTGAAATATGACGATATTATTCTTGGGTAATCGAGGTTGTGTTGCTACCGGAGAAGTTTCTACCATGCAACAATTCACTGCATAAATGTAACAAATTCTGACTTCCATCATATTGAATGGAATTGACAATTCAAGCGTGTGATGAAGAAACTTGCAATTGCGTTATTGTGCGTGTGAGATTGTGTGGTAGCTGGAATAAAAGTATGAACATTAAATCATAATTATATACCCTCACCAATTCACCAATAGGTAACCACACCCATTCAAAAAAGGTTACGAATAGTCTACAATATTCCAGAACATTCCACAGCATTCTGAACTATTCTGGTATGTTCCACAGAGTTCCTAAGAGAGTCCTGAATGCTCCGTACTATTCCCGAATATTCCTCAGCTTTCCAGAATGGTATGGTATGTTTTGAAAGGCATACCCTTTAGATAAATATAAACCTTTTTCGTAGATGGAAAACAGAGAATTACCGCACCATAAAACTCACTTGGTTCCACAATGATCAGGGATGTTTCTGGATTGTTCAAAACATTCCGGACTCTTCGAATACTATTGAATATTCTGGACTACTTTAGAGCTTTCTAAAAGGTGAAACTTCCAGCCTTTATATCTTATAAAATAATTAAAAACAAACTCTTCAGGTGGAAACTGGAACCTTCTTCAAGGACAAGCTGATGTGGCCCGTGCGAATCCAATGGAATCGCTAGTAAGTAATTAAAAACGACGACAAAAACATGAAACGAATCGTATTCAAATTCCATAGCAGCGGTGGTATTCACAGTGATAATTGTACGAAAGAAATTGTGAAAAATAAATTTTGCTTTCAGGTCTACCACTTTTGTCTATGTGGTCATTTTGCATCCATATTTATGGAAATTTTACCAATACTCATTTTGGTATATGGCTCTCCAGCTTCCTGAAAGAAGATTTCCTGCAAGTGGCCGTCGATGGATATCTCCCATATACTTTTACCATTAACGCTGGTGTTTCCTAGAAATCCACATTGTCTCCAAGCCTCTTTTTATTGTGTGTCAATGATTTATTGGAAGAAAACAAGAATTCAATATATGGCTGTGCTGAAGACAGCATATGGTAATGGGGATCTAGAAGTGATTTTGAAATGGGTTGAATGTAATCATTGGTTGTCTCCAAAAAAGATAAAGGTCTACGAACCGAATATAACAATGTTAGGACAGACATACACCTTTCTGCTTAGACAAGTTTGTTGAGGGTTGAAATGTACACCAATATGTCTTGACATAATCATGTCGCTGGAATTGCAAAGGCTGCTTCTTAAAAACTAGGAACACTGTTTCGAACCAGAAAACTATACACACTTCACCAACGTCTTGCATACCTTCCAATCCAATAGTGAAAACTAAAGGTTTGAATCTGTGGGACGCAAAAAAAATGGGCCTCATTTATAGAAAAAACTTCAAACAAAAACATGTTTGGTTTATTCTGTATGATCTGGATAAAATAAAGAAACACGAAGTCAGCGGTTTTTGAGTCGACTCTAGGAATTGCAAACCTTATATGAAAAATGTTAATAGAAAATAACACAGTACGTGTGCAATTTCAACATTTTTACCAGAAATATGGATTTTACTCTTCGAAACTGTAGTAATTAGTATCACTATTCCGAATACCCTTAGGGAACATAAAAGGAATATTAAATAGATGTCGTCACCCTACGAACAGCAACCCTCAGAATTAGAAACTTGTGCGAGCTGAAGATAAACGTGGGTGATTCCCAGCACGGATTGGACGATAGGCAGTGAATATATATCGTCCGGCCTCTGGTCTTCACCACCGTTCCATCTGACGATCAATTGATGGGTGGAGAAAATCGCTCATGCCAACCCAACACGCTGAATTGTAGTAAAGGAAATAAGCATATTTGTGAGTGAATCCAAATAGCAACTTTGGTAGGCGAAGGGTAGATCATTCCGCACTACCGGCTTGGTTGAATTCTGTTACTGCTACCGTGGTGATAATTTCACAAATATTTGGTACTTCTATGGAAACGGAAAATTGTACAGTTTAACAAGAAGATATTCAATGTTACAAAGCCATGCTTGGCATATTCTTTTGAATGAAGGAAGTAAAATGATATTTTGAAAACGCAATCAACTTTTAAAAGAATATAGAAGGGGTTGAAAATGATACTAAGAGGTGCATGATATATTACTATACAGGGTGTAACATAGGTACGTTAAAATATTCAAGTGACGTATTTCTTAGACAATTTTAAGAAAAAAAGTCTATATGAACTTGTGTCCGAAAATGCTTCGTTTCGGAGATCGGGGTATTGAAATAGAATTTTTTTGTTGGCTTTTTAAAAATAACTCTTGCAAAAAATAAGTTATTTGCACGAAATTCGGACCCGGGGTTTTTTGACGTGGGAAATTATAATTTTTCAATAATTTTCATGTTAACATCTAGAGGGCGCTGCGTACGCTGTCATTATTTATTTCAAATTGCTCTAACTTTTTTGAGAGTAAACTTTCGATACTTTTCATGAAAAAACCTAATTTCCACACCTTATCCAAGAGAAAAAGGTATACTTCCTCAACTTCTATATCGATGCATATTACTTTGCTCCTAGGGCGCTAAGTGAAGTTGCTAAGAACATTACAAAAACTAAGTATGTGGTGGATCTCGT
>WOGP01009367.1:0-10777 GCA_015342065.1 Leptinotarsa undecemlineata | reverse complement strand
CAAATCAAGACCGGCAAGAAGATGGTCATTCAAGCTTACGCCATGTGACTTTGAGGCTACATCAACTACAAGATGAATATTGTTCTAATTAGTGTTCTCGGCAGAAAAATGTGGAATATAACATGTTCGTGGAGTTTCGACTTTTGCTTCTTCTCTGGCGAGTTTTGGCATATATCCTTTTTCTTCATATCATCGTAGTTTCTGACAGTATTCTTCGCCAAATTTTGGAATATTTCGACATTTTCTTTCGATACATTTCAATCCCTGTAACGCTTCTATTTTAGTTTCAGGTATAACGACATTGTCAATTCGCCACAACAGACAAATTTCGTACCTATCTTTGCATAGTTTGATGGTTTGCTGCATGATCTTGAGTGCTCTTACATTTTCTCGACTCAGTCTATCTGGCGTGAGCAGTACTCCGAAACTTTCAGTAAAAAATGACTTTCTTACCATTTTTTGCAAATTTTCATCTTGATTTGATTCGCAAATATGCAAGGTATAATGAGATTTCTCAGCCATTCCAACCATAGAATTGCTCACACCATGAACAGCCCATCCTAATTAGCATTTACTTGCCAAAGGAGAATTTTCTGGACCACACCGTATCTGCCGAGCAACGATGAGATCGATGTTGTCCTGTCCAATCAGGAGAAAAGGTTTTACATTGCAAATATATTTTATTGGTAGATTTCTCAAATGCGGAAATTTTGACATATCTGTCATCTTGACGTATTGTGAAGGCAACGACAGATTATTTACTGTTCTAACTCCTTTCATTATGAAAATATATTTCCGGTCTCCGCTCTTTGATACTTTCAGGTCAATTTTCATCGATTCGTTTTGCCATGACGTCTCATCATGAGTCCACTGTAAGCAAAAGGGTTCTGTGAAGCCGGTAATAGCCGGTTATTCCAAGTTGTTTAGTAATCTTTTCATCAAGCAAAGTTACTGTTGATGCCTCATCACATAATGCCAATACCTCAATTGATCCTTCTTTACCATGTATCAACACAGTGAATACTCTCAACTGTATTTTTTTCTCGCTAGATCTCAGTGTACAGACTGTTTCTGGATTTGCTTCGTCTCGTTCACTAGGGCAATGAAACGTTTGCGGAATATTTCTGTGTAGTAGTCGATGGTGAAATAGTTTACAGCCACTGACTTCACAAGGTTTCCTTGTCCTACATTTGAAGTTATGATGATTTTTCTTCAAACACGAAAAGCACAGCTTGTTTTCCGTAACGATTTTCCACCGTTTATCGACGTCATCGTTTTCCATAACAGGACAAATATTATGGACATGAGCTTTTTCGTTGCAATAAAAACATTTCTTCTCTTGAAAGCTCTCTTTAGAAAAAGTACTTTGTCAGGCTTTTTCGGAAAATATATTTGGTCAAATCTTTCAGGAACTGAAGGAGTACTAACATATCAGGCAGTTCTTGCAACTTCTCCCACCCATTTGGCAAAATCTTCCAAATCCAATTTTTCGTTTCCTTCAATCATTTTCTCGCCCCATTTCAGTTTCAAATAATCAGGTAACTTCCTGATCAGGTCTTTCAGTAGCTGTGGATTCTGAAGGTGTCCTGGGGATTTGAGAGTTTTCATGATTGCAACCATATTGTTTATTTCACTGGGGAATTGCATAAGTTTCTCAAAATTTGAATCTTTCAGATCGGAAGGAACTCTCACTTTGGATATTAGACCATCGATAATAAATTCAGGTCGTCCAAATCGTAACTCAAGGGTTTGCATAACCAAATTCACATTATCTGTTGTGAGCCATCATCCCAGCTACCGCGGATTTGGCTTCCCCTTTCAAACATTTCTGAAGTTCAAGCATAATTTCTTCATTACTGAAATCACATAGACTGCAAATATTTTTGAACGGTTTGTGAATTAAAGGCCATTCTTGTAGATTACCATCATAGCAAGAAAAATCCTTTTCAAAACAATTCTGAATTGAGAACTTGTTTTGATCATTCGCAGTCGGATTTAAAACTGTTTCGATGGAATTCGAAATTTTTTCACAAAGTAATTTAATTTCACTGATACCTTCTTTTCTATCATCGCTACCTCTTGCTTCTTCATGTATGGATTCTTCTGGGTAGTTTTCTATCCATTGATACACTCTGTTTCGTTTCTTCTGCTTCATCGGTGGTACTTTATTCAATCGTAATTTTTCTCTTACTTTCGATCGACGGCTCTAACAATTTCAAACGTTTTATTAATTCTTCCTGTTCTAATTGGCGCATCTTCTCCTCTAATTCTTGTTTCTTTTTCTCATTTTCAAATGCTAATCGCTTTCGGTCTATGCTTAATTGTGAATGTAGACTGGAAACTTGACTCATTATGTCTCTTGATTGTTTCGATTTCACTGAAACAGGATTTGACGGTATACAACTTCTTTCTTTGCCAAATTTATCAGGCCAGATATAGTCATTATCAAGATTCCTGTTAATCCCTGCAGTTTCTCGTCTAGGTCTGTCCAGCAAGGATGTTTGTGAATTTACAGACGCATCTTTCTCCATGTCGTGCGTTTGTCGGGGTCACCAGTTTTAAGACTCTAGTTATTTTTCCTTTCAGGAATCGCCAATAAAACTGTATTTTAGTCTAACAAAATTTTAATGACTTTTCCAAAATAACTTATGACAGTCTCTTTTTATAACAACTGAATGGTGAGCAAAAAAATATAAAAACAAACAACAAATTAAATAATTGGAAAATCTGAATAACAGGTTTCAACAAATATCTTCATCATTTTCTTCACTAGTGGACTCTCCGTTTAAGCATGACTAACCACGACAATGTCCACAAGCTTTAGAACATCTCAATCCACATTTGCCGCCACAACCTTTGGTGCTAGTTGAAAATGTATTCTAGCATTGACAAGAGCATCCCGAGTGCAATTTTTTTGTTGGAATATTTCTGCAGAATTATGTAAATCGGGTCTTTTTCCAAACATCTTCATGACTTTAATTTTTCCTTGCCCAAAAAGTGTTGAAGTTGTGTCCAGAAACAGAATATTTTTCTTGCAGTGTGGATACTTGTTGAAGCTCTCATTCAAGTATATTTTTGTTTCAACATTGTTTTTCACTGGTTTCTTAAAAAAATATATATAGGTTGATTAAGTATTTGTGTCTTCGCCAACGATAATTGTAGTAAATTGATGGATGTAACCATTACTACGTGTAATGATAATTGTAGTAAGACGTGATTGTCTTGTAGAAATAACAACTTTTTCGTAATTCTCAATGAGAATTTCAATAAAATTTCTTTTGTTGAATCGATTAGATAAAAATTTTTCTTGACTGATAGGAACTTCCATTGAAGTTCACTTCACAAGATGTAGAAACGGCTGCGGTTCGTCTTAGTTGTTCCATAGCTTTGATATTTTTACTGGTTTCGGAATAATCATCAAACGGCTGACTTCACAGAAAAATGCAAGATACATTTTTTGCAGAAAATCGTATGAGGAATAATTTTTATAATGACCTTCATTGACCTCCGAGCCATAGGTCGCGAGATATTCGCGAAAAACGCATTTTCGTGACTTTTTGACCCTTATACTTTTTTAGCCGGCATAATATTAATGTCAATTTTTCACATCTTCATTTAAATGCCATAATGGAGGTATTTACCACAATTCAGCTCAGTAGGAATTTTTCCGGAGATTGAGGTTTGAAAAACCTGAAATGACTGGATCAGTTGGGATAAAAAGCAGAAGTTAGAGAACGTATAGACTAAGTGTTTCTTTTAAACATCCATCAGTTTTCACTACTTGTAACTTCAATTGTTTCAAATTGTATCGAAAGTGATAGTGATATTTGGTCTGAGATTTTTTTTATGTTCGTGACTACACGTTCCCGATCCACTGTGCTTCACTGACTTATCCAGTGTGAATTTTCAGACTCTTGTATCCCTGTTAGTACAAAATGTGTTTTCAGTTTTGCTACTGGTGCGATTCTGCTCTCCTTATTCCCAACAAGCAACCTACTTTGCACCTGTCTATTAAATACATGTCTCCATGCTTTTCCGTAGGTAAGCCTAGCTAGCACCAGTGCCACCCCCGCCGCTTTTTAGCCTGCCATTTCTAGGATGGTCTGGTGTCTAGTATGGTAACACTTCCAGATATTCAACCTCCCCAGATCTCTTGACATAGGAGCTTCATTGGACCCTAGTCCCTTTATATTGGCCCTCTCAATGCAGGTCACCGTGGAGAAAAAATACTCCTCCTTCAAAAGAGCCCATCTTACTATAACTTTGCAGTCTATTCACCTGCTTCTTCAATTGTTTCAGAACTTTTCGAATAGTTTCATAAACAGTTTAACTGACCTAGTACTTTCGAGCTATTTCAGCTCAGCTTTCTGGGAGGTTTTGTGACACCTTGTATATGAACGCTTTCTAGGTAATTACCGAATCTCTCTTCCATTACTCTATTGCCAAAGGGCTTGAAACAAAGGGAGGTGAGGGAAAGGAATGGGAGGCGAGATGAACGATAGAGCAGTGTTTTGAATTCAAACCTCGGTTTCATCAAGTATGTAGCAGCCATTAATAAATGAATGTAATTTTGGAACATCATGTTGATAGATACTGAATTATTCATAGTTAGGAGAGTTTTACTAGAGAATACTCCAAAATGGTTGAGGGTTTACTTATTAGTGGCTTTGAAACGTTGTCGAATTTGTACTGTAGTCTAATCATCACTGTCTAATCATTAAAATACGGCGATACTTTATAATTTTGTCAAGCACCAAGTTGTTCGAAACTGTGGATTTTTGTTTCTACTCATCCTTTTCTTCAAAGTTAACTCAAAGGAATTTTTTGCAAAAGTATAAAAATGCTCTTTTTCTCTTCAAGTTCAAAGTTTCTCAAAAACGAAGCAATTCGAAAGACTCAAATTCCTAGAATTCATAACAAATACATGAAGTGTGAAATGGTATCATTAGTTCGTTATATCTCGCTCAGTTCTGATGTTGGTGACTTGAAAAAATAGGTTTTTTCAAGTACTTCAATGAAGAATAATGCGTTGTTTTTTAGTTATTTCACGTTCAAACTTTCAATTTCAATAAGCTATTACTCAATTTGTATTTAGTCTACAGACACTATATTATACTTTTTATAACCTACATTTTCACTAATAACAAATTTTTCGATAAAATATCTAATTTACGAGCGATTCGATAAAACTGTCTGGAAACGTAGGTTTCTTGATTTCTACTTCTTCATTTTTCTATGAAGATGGAGAAGTAGAAAGCCAAAACTTTTCTTCCCAATAGAAATCAATGACTTGTTGAAATATACTTCTTTCCATTTGGATTATTCCGTTATCGAAAAATTTTATCGAAATGATTATTGTAAACCTTCTTCTTCTTCTCCTTTAAGATATGAAAAATGAGAAACTCAACGTACTCAAGTGACATTTCATTGTGAGATTTTCACTGAATAATTAACAAAACTGTAACATATGCTTCACTATACGAGAGTTTCCCCAGGTGTGTTTCACTGAAGATGCTTAGATATACCTGAAATAACAACTGATTTTTCATATGAACATTGACTCACCACTTTTCTTTCTTAAAATAAAAAAAAGACTTTTCCCTTTGTTATGACCTTGACAAAAGAACACAAGACGAAGCTAGCAGATGTTACCCCATTAAAATTTTGTACGAAATATTATTCAGTATTTTGCTCAACTTTTGAAATATTTAGGCCTAGCTTCGTACCAAACCAAAAGTTTTTCCCTTTTTAATGTCATGTTTATGTAGCTCCATATCTCAATAAATATTTATTTTACTCTGTCGTGATATACTGAACGATAGGGACTTTTGTATTTACTCTATAGTCTATACAGATGCTGTTAATTTTTTCCAAATTTTTATGCTTCTTTTTGTTAAGCGATTTTCTGCCAATTTTTCTCTAATGAATGCACGACGATGATTTGCTAAATTTCGTTCCGGAGATTTCAAAGATAAGCCCCAAAGTGATTGACCTAGAGTAATTCATGACGGGGATTTGAAAACCCTGGTGAATATTCAATCAGTCAATCAATGAATCAATATTTATTTCCATTTTTCCACATGGCTTACATGTTTTGGAATTGTCAATTGGTAGGTAAATTAGTTCATTAAAATAAAATAGAAATTTACATCAGAAACAGAAGAAAGGTGATAATCTAATACAAACATTTACATCACACATAGTTGATCACACATGAATTTTTATGAAATCACATATACTATAAAAACATTTTTCAATTGAAAAGTTCTTCAACTCATCACTAACTATCACAAACTATTACATCAGCAGGCACTGGTCAACAGCACTGCTCTATGACAACGCTCGTCCGCACGTTTCACAAATCACCGTCCGAAAATTGAATAAGTTGAGCGTCGAAGTTCTACCTCATCTACAATATTGATCAGACCTTTTGCCAACCGACTTCCATCTTTAGCCCTTCGATAATTTTCTATCTGGTAGAACCTTCGCCAATCAGGACCAGGCAAAAACGATCTTCGTCGAGTTCAACACCCAACCTTAATGTTGACGCAATCAATCGACTTTTGTTACATTGACAAAAGTGCACTTATTCAAGTGTCGCTTATTTCGATTGAATTGAATGAGTATTCACTGATATATTACAGTTTGAAGCGGACTCATAAAAACGGACAAAACTTGTGAAACAACCTATTACCCTATTTTCGCCCTGGCAGCTGAAAATCCATCAAAGAGATTTATCTTTGTCTCGAATATCGGCGAGATTTTAATTAAATGGAGGGCCTCTTTTTATTTATTACGTTATTCAAAAGAAAACATCATCTGGTCAGCAGGGCGAGCCTTAATTACAAATTGAACTGCTTGGCTTTACGAAAAGAGGAGTTGGGCGAAAATGGATTGCAAACTTTCGGTTGTCAGATTCAGTCTAGGAAAAAGATTAGAATTAATTTAAGTGGTTCTAAAATTAGAATTACCCTCAATTCTTCACTTAATCAGGATGTAGGAAAAATTTTTACAAAATGTCAGTTTCTTGACAGTTCATTATTGGGAAATTTTTAAACAACTACAACACGCAAATTACCTGTAATACGTGAAAGAAAAATAATATTACATTTTCAACCGTTCATTTGGTAATTTTCCATTACATACAGGAGACATCACATATTCATTAAAAATAAAATTATTGCGTTAGAAACTCTGGTATATTTAAAGAAAGAGTTCGTGTGACCTCAGATTTTTTCCATTTGTACTGAAAAAACTGATTAACAGATCTGGAATTTCTTGACTATGGATATTTGTCATCATAACATAATTTAGAACTGGGGGTCCCGGTTTCGTATGAAAAGAAAACATCTATTATGACACCTTTCTAGTTACATTGAATGAGAGACATTTTGAAAAACTTTTTGTTCATCCCGATATGTTTCTGTGTGATTTCAATATATTTTTCAGCAATAACATGTTACATTGAATAATTTTGCCTAACAATTTTATTGATTCTTATTTTAACGACCTAGATACCAAAGTCTGCCTTCCTGTTTTGAATTGAAAACAGATCTTGGATAAAAAGCTTTCGGCTTCGGCTTCCATTTCTTCATCATTATACAAGAAATTTGGGGAATGAAGAATGAGAAATGAAACTTTCCATGTTTTTTTAAAACTTTTATTTGTAACTAATGTTGCTATATTGCAGTTTCGTCCTATAAGGGCATTTTCGAACAATTTTAAAGTAATTGTTTGAAAGTTTCATTTCTCATCCAATTGAAATATGAAAAACTACCAAAGTTTATGCATGATTCACAATCATTGTAAAGAGATTAACCCAATTACATTCTTCCTTCATTTGGGAGTTTACCACAAGATGGGGAAGTGGAAGTCAAAGGCTTCTTTGACAAAAAGTAATATCTTCCAAAAATACCCTTTTCAATTTAATGAAACTAGGTCCTTGTTGACAGTTTGAGGTCATTATCAGAATACTATGTGACTTTCTAGTCAACCAGTAACTGCTACGTCCCGCATAGGCATGTTTTGTGCATTTATCGATATGGCGATATATGGAACATATATATACAGGGTGTCCCTGGACTTCCTCTTTTCCTCTCGGGAATGTATACATGGGGTCAAAATATCACCAGTACTTCATATAACTTTTTTTCCTAAAATCCTTCGTTACCAAGTTACGGGCCCTCGAAGTTACAAAATGAAAAATGTTTTTCTGTGATAACTTTTCAAGTGAATATTCAAAATCATCCAAATTTTGGTAATTGACTAAACAAATGAATTCCGTCGATGAGCTTTCATGCAGGAGTCAGTTGTTTTGCTACAAAGACAGGAACGTACTACCCCCGATGGTCCACACCCCAAAACCTTGAAATGACAGACATTTTTCAATATTTTTCAACAAAATAAGGTTACTTGGACAATTTTATGAATAAAAGTACTCGTGTGGAAAGTCGATCGGAGCAACGAGTCTTGTAGGTTTACTCGACGACATCAAACCCGCTCGTCCACCATTATTTGAAATGAATAATTATCAAAGCAGAAATAATAATATTTTGAGTAAATTTGAGAAGTGCTTTCTCATTTCCTTTTTAAAATTTTTGTAATTTATTTTTTTTTGTTTATTCTATTATTATATTCTTGTACTACATGTTACCGTTCTTTTATCAATGTGATCAAGCAATTTATTCAAAAATCTCTATGCACACATTGTCGTTTTAATTTTATTTCATCCATTCAAGTGATTTCAAGAACAAATGAAACCATTATGATTTTTATTCTTAACATCAAAGATATTTTTAATGTATCTCAAATACAGGACCATTCTAGTAAATTTCAATAAACGATTCTTCAAAATATTCCATATGAATGTTACTCAAGATATGAAGTGAGGAGAAACCTATAGTCATGCCAAAATATTGTTCGATGCAAATCAAGTCTGAACTAAAAAAAGGTTTTCACAATACATAGTTCTGATATGTCTTCTCAACAGAAATAGATCATCAACATTGCATTATAATAGGTCAGATTATAGCGTATCCAAATTTCGAAGCTACTTTATATCTTATTTGCACATTTCACATATATTTATGTTGCCTATTTTCGTGTTATAAGTTGGAGATAATGATTGAAAACAAATCTGACACAACAGTTTTTTGCAAAAGATAAAAAATCACTGGGAGTTGATATGGGCCCTTAAGCATTAACAAGACTTATATAAGAAAATCTATGTATGAAGCGGGTCTGTCAACCCCAATTGATGAAATTGGATACATCTTCCATGCTCAGCGAGATATTTAATGACGCAAAATTACTTCTGCAAGGAGTTTTCAAATCCATACTTTGTGGCCCAGATAAATTCAGTTAAAATTCAACTCAACTTTTTTGAACTCCACAGATAATTCATCATTTTTATTTCCAGATAGGAAACGTCCAATACAACGAAGAAATTACATCTTCTCCTCCTAATTCTCATTATTGTTATTATTATTACAGATAAATAAAGGCTGAGGACAAAGTCCTATGTAAGCCTAAAAACGAAGGATATCAACAACAATAGAGCCGGTTGAGCAAATAAGCAAATTTTGCTTTTGAAACTGTTCACTGAGTCGGAATTCATAACATTGTTGGATAAGTTATTCCATGTTTCGAAAATATGATTCACCAATAAATATTGTCTCTGCCTCGTTGCGAATTTTTCCTTTTTTAATTTGAGTATGTGACGACGTAACCGCGAATCATTGTTGAAAACATAAAGTTCTTTCTGATTAGCATAGTTAAACTTAGCTATACGGAAAGATATGACGAGTTCACCATGGAGTCGACGTTGGTCAAAAGCTAGCAGTTGTGCCATCCTCAGTCTTTCGAAATAGGTTGGATGCACTTCACCAAAATTCATACGTGTGGCTCGATGTATACATTTTCCAACAAGTCCATATCGCGCACCAGAACAGGACACCACACTGGACCTGCATACTCCATGATTGGTCGAACGTAGGTTTTGTAGAGTTTTATGGAACTTGAACATGATAGATGGAGGAACGTTTTGCGGGTGAGGTAAATCAGTGTGTTTGCGCGTTTGCATGTGGATATTATATGTTCGGACCATGTTAAGTCGGTATTAATGGTCACTCCCAAGTCTACATATGAGGACACTGTACGTAACGATTGGCCGCTTATTGTGTACGTGTGGAGTGGATTGTTCTTTCCTTGATGAAGTACGACGCATTTGTCAACGTTAAGAGGTAGAAGCCATTCCTCGCACCACTGACTAATCGAGTTGAGGTCTTCTTGAAGGGAATGATGTTCGACCAAGGCATTTCCATACAGTTTAGTATCATCGGCATAAAACGACTTGCTAGACTTTATGTGAAGAGCAAGATCACTTGCATAAACAACGAAGAAGAGCGGGCCAAGAACAGATCCCTGGGGAACTCCACTTGTGACTTGTCTGTGCGAAGAAAAAGAGTGACCCAGTTTGATCGTGAAAGTTCTATATGTCATATAATTTTCAATCCATAGGTTAGTTGGCCTCGAATACTGTGTGTGTCAAGTTTGTGCATTAGCCTCCTCACTCTTCTGATTCACTGATTCTTTATCGTTTGTATATATTATAAAAAGTTATGAACAAACTTATTTCAGTGTTACGATCTTCGTTCGGGTGTGAAAGCCAAGGTCCGAGCATGTGAAGATATCTCTCTACGCCGATGACACGGCTCTCCTCTCGTCTTCCATAGGTCGGGAGCTCGGGATCGTCTATATGCAACGTGCATTGGACGAT
>WOGP01009366.1:0-10777 GCA_015342065.1 Leptinotarsa undecemlineata | reverse complement strand
GTTTCTCAACTTCTGAGAGTTGTCGTTCGTATGGGGGCGGCAGCTGATTAACGGAAAAACAGATTTTAAACAGATTTTAAACAGAATATGTAGATTTTATTTCTATTAAACTTTTCCAATACTTTATATTAATATCTTATCTTATATTCTTTCAACTTCTACATTTACATTCTTATAGTGTCGTTTTTATCAGTTTTTATATTCCATACTCACGTTTTCTGAAATTTGTATTTTACTAGTAATTATTATATATTTTTGCAAAGGGCTTATCCACATTTATTATTATCATTACTTATTGTTTTATATTATGTAATTACATAATAATGTAAATATGTAGATTTTATGTCCATTCAACTTTTACAATAATTTATATCAATATTTTATTTATATTCGTTCAACTTCTACTTTTCCACTAAGTCTATTTACCTCTCAAGTTATTTCTTCACACATTACATCAACATCTGCAATTATACATGTTTATATATAGAAAAAAATCTACACATCATCATCACGCACAATCTGTACTCAATTCAGCTTCAGTGATTACCCTGTTCATTCAATCATATGCACATGTATATTGTATGTGAGAAATATGTATAAATTCTATTTGTATTTGGTGAATAAACATTACATTATAACTTATCAAATATTTTTTGGTATCATATATAATTCATCTTTTTGTCAGGCTAGTTTCGGGTATAAGTAATGCTAATGTCTTATGATATACTTGTGTTACACCAATTTTTTTCTACACTTCAAAATGCCAGTAATATTTTGGCCTAATATATAATGGTTGGCGAAGATCTCTCTGGGTTTACCCTTAGAAACTCATCTCACAAGCTACTTTTGGACAACAAATATCAAGTTAAACAAAATCTGTGATCAACTTCCTCAGAAACCGATTACATATCTCAGTTTTAGAGCAAGTCTCTTCCTAGATTCGACAAGCTCTACCTCAATGTTGTAAACCAAATGTAAACCATAGAAAAATATTATCGACTATGACTCAATTCTTGAATGCCTCGTAGAAATTTCGTATATTACACATTTCGATGTAAGGATATATATTAACAAAGTATCAAAAGATGATCTGTTAGCCTTATGCTGCTTTTTAGTTAGGTTCTCCGAAATGTTGGTGTTCCATTCATTCTTGGGATGCTATATTATAGTCGTGTGAAATTCAAACATTTTGATGGTTGATGAACAATTATTCACGTACATCAAAAATACATCAAACTCCGAGGAGTACCACAGGTACAACCTGAGCCTTGAAAGTGTGACCTTCCAGGCAACATCTCTGAGACCCTATATTTCTAATTTGTGTAACACTATCCTGTGATTCAGACAGTTCAAAGTACTTGCAAGAGAAAACGCCACTGCCTGTCAATCGCCTCAGTTAAAACCACCAAACTTTCTCTAGAAGACCTTGTAGGAAATTAACAGAAATATCATTCCACTCTGATGTGTCAAGTGTCGATATATTTAATTCTGTTGACATTTATAGAATAATAGAACAAAATTTCCATCATTTATACTTGAAGTTGCAAGGAGAATCACATCAAGAATCACATGGCTGAAGATTTTTTTACTACAGAATGTTTTTGCTTCGCTTTTGGGATCCAATAGATCATCATGTTCCAAAGAAGAATTATACTTTTGTCCTTCTAAGAGCGGCTAAAGTAAAAATGTATCACCTAGAGGTCTATCTATGCAAATTCACGAGGATGTAAACAGAGGTGAAAGTGGTTTTATGTTACTTCAGTGACACTTGTTGCTTGAATAGTTATATTCAAAGGTATTTTAATGGCAAAATGTCTTAGTCTGTTGATGAGTTCAATCTATCGTCTTAACAGGTTTTCAATATGTCAAAGCGACAGCCGATATTTAGCCACAACTTTGGTACATTTTGTTTTTGGATGATTTCAGATCTGTACTACGATGGAAGTGGTTCTTCAGAGAAATATTCTAAGGAACAACTTGGTTTTGACCCATATCTTCTTACCTTTTGCAGTGAAGGTGAAGTTGAATAATTGTTTAGAGCCTGTGTATTTGGTCCTTGACAACCAGTACAGTTGCGAAAAATGTAGAGCACTGAAGAACAACGGATTGCAAACCGGGAAATTACACATACGATCGCACTTTAATTTGTTTGATCTCATAGGTCATTATTATACTCTTTAACGTATACTCACAGGTCATTATTGTACTTTAAAGTTTTATATAGGAAAACAGCTTTTCTCCAAATCTATACGCTGTAAATGATATCAATTTTTTAATAAGACACCCAGTATATTTTTCAATTTTCAATTTGCAATCATCACCCCGCAAGATCACATATGAAACTTTTGACGTACCCTGTATATCTGTCTCAGTTACCTAAACTGACCTAATAATTTCTAAAAACACCAAACCCCTTTTCGATAATTGAAGCCCAATCAAAACAAGTTCCTTCAAATCACACCATTTTTAATCAACTATGTGTGTCATTAATTTTATGAGTATTATATTCATATAAGTGGTTTGATAAATAATCAGTTAACATTAGTATGAATTTTTCATCTATTCAAATATTTAAAATTGTTTCATGATTCCAAAAATTAAATTTAGTTTTGTCAAAGATGTTGAACAACTTTTGAAACTGATCTATTATATTATCACACTACTATATATTATCAGTAATAGTACAACGAAAACTGCAATTTAGCTGGCGACAGTAAATAAAAAAAATGATACAACAAAATAAAAAAAGTTTGTCAGAAGTGGGATTCGAACCCACGCCCACAGAGTGGACTGCGACCTGAACGCAGCGCCTTAGACCACTCGGCCATCCTGACTTGTTAATCATAATTGATATTCAGGTATAAGTGTAGTAATTATATCACTATACGTAGTAAATCTGTTAGTTTAGATATTTATAGAATAAAAAACTATAAAGTAAAATGAATAGAACTGACATCATTCCAAGAATTTGTTGTTCCATTCTCATAACTTGAGTGGTAATTTTGTAATTTTATTAAAAATATAATTTCTTCAGATTGCTTTTTTCGATTCAAACTTATTAATAGTGCAAAACAATTTTAAAACAAAATCGCTTGATTTAATATCATTTAATACCTCAGTGGGAATACAAAATAATCAATAATCAATGTTTAAGAAATGTAGGTATGTAGGGAATCCAAATTAAGCGATACTCCCAAAGGATCTAAAGACAAATACATTATCTTGGTAGTATGCAATTAATCAGTAGGAATGTATTTTTTGTCCTTGTTTTAACATTAATTCTTCAAGTGAGTTGGTGAAGATTTGTCGATTATCACTTTTATATTTATACGCAAAAAGGTCGCTTCATGTTGAACATACTAAATTTTAACAAAGATTCCGAAAACTATAGTTCCATATGCTATTTTATTGCCGACTAGAATGCGTTTTTGATAATTTTAATAATATCAAAACTTGCTTTGTGTGGTTCTCAGCAAATTCTTCTGTAGCCCCAACTAGTAATTTGTGTTTGATTGTAAGACCGAGACAATAGGCTTATGGTATGAGAAATAAGATACACATATGTTTTCGATTAATTAACATTGAAAAATCTCCTGCTAAAATTAGTGACAACGTATGATAGTTTTCTCCTTATTCTTCCGTGTGCTCGCACCTGCCTCCCTTGCCCCGACACTCCCTACAGTTCCTCCCCCTCAACTTCCGTTCACCTCGCCCGATCACAGTTTTCGTAACGCTCTCTTCACGCATTCACCAGCTTATTCCCCAAGTCAAGCGAGCGTAAAAAAGTTTTACTTTAAAATTAAATTCTCCAAAAAGCTAAAACAGCTGAGTTAGGGATACTACCAAAACTGTTTTATGGGACTGTTTGCCGTTTTCTGCAGGTTTTTATTATCAAAGGCGATAAAGCAACGGATTAAGTGGTTAGGTTGTTCTTACAGCAGATAATCAGTTGAGTGTTATTCCTTAAATAATGGAAGTAATGTACAATGTTGAATACAATAAATTTACACAATGGATGCTGACAAAAAAGCGGAAATATTCCTGATGGTAGCTTCGTTTGGCTATTTTATGGCACGAACCCTTCACTTTATGGTACCAGAAAGAGATAGAAGAATTAGTGATAATTTTGACATTCATAATGACAGTGATGGTCGGAGGAATCATATATTACTAGGTGGAATCGATATCAAATCGTCAGAATTCCTGGTTATAAATCATAAATAATTACAGCTACAACGGAAGTTTCACAAAGGTACCACTTGAAGCCAGTTTAATTAATAATCTACGTCAATATATTTGGTTCCGATGCAGTATTTCAATGAATTGACATTTACTGAAGATTATGAGAATCTTCAAAAAAGTTTGAATAATTCAGTCACCTCTTGTGAAAACAATCGACTAATCAACCATTCAAATTGCCACTTTCACATGATGATATGTCATGTGATATATATGCATGTGAGCTTACTCTCTGGAAACGAATAACTTGAAAAAACTA
Organism: Leptinotarsa undecemlineata; assembly: GCA_015342065.1. Taxonomy (NCBI): domain Eukaryota; kingdom Metazoa; phylum Arthropoda; class Insecta; order Coleoptera; family Chrysomelidae; genus Leptinotarsa; species Leptinotarsa undecemlineata. Next base: position 6,279 of record WOGP01009366.1, on the reverse strand, counting down.
GATAAAATTAAAGATTTGTTAGAAACCTTCGATAGAAAATTGATGTTCAAATCACATTCAATATACTGAGTAAATATTACTTTACAGAAAAACTACAGTGACGGTGTATAACGCATCTGATTTGCTAAAAATTAGTTTTGCAAGAAGCCTTTGGAATCCCCTTCATGATATTTATATGATGATAGATTGGAAGGCATCCAGAATCTGAAGACATGCATTTACTCTCTTTAAAATATTACCAGGAAGAGGAATCTGGATGATTCAATTCAGCTTTTCTCCAATGATGAGTTCAAAGAAGTAAAAAGCCGAAACGCTTTTTGTCAAAAATTTATTAGTATATCAATAATCTTTTTTAGTAGATGTACTAAACTTAAGGTTTGTTCTGTTCGTATCTGAAAGTTTCATAAATAAATAGTAGTTTTATAATAGTCCGTGATGAAGTATGTATATTAATTTCTACTATTATATTTATTCTTTCATTTAGATACCGAAACACCGTCATCCACAAATAGCTTCTTCCATTACTTCAGGAAGTCCATGTCTTCAGAACGTGATCAATAGAAACTGCATTTTCATGTACAAGGTCGTCTTGCATGATACGGAAAGATTCTTCATTTTAGCACTCCAATTCCCAAAAGCCACGCCCATTCCCGTGTGTAAGACATTGAAGAACGGCGACATGTGTTTCAAATCCATAAATTAATGGCTATAGATATTTTATGCGGCAATAAAAAAGCGGCATTGTATACAGAATACGTGTTTGATGTGGAGGAATCTTTTTTGTGGGAAACATGTCGACATTTCCCATTGTTGAGATGTTAGCTACTGATTCTTAATTGCACGTCACCTCTTCATGACACATGAACCATCTGGAGATCTAGGAGTGACTGTCGTGCACCAGCAATTAATAGACAAAATATGTGGATTTGTTCGGATCATGAACAAGGGAATGATGAAATGTTCACCTGAATACATGGGCCTGGGAACAGGAAGTTGTGGTCAATAGTTATGGCCTCCATAGTTCCGTGACACTATTATTATTTCCGGAACTGATATAAAAAATATATTGTGGAAACACAGGCAATGAAAATTTTTTCTCTGAAAATTAATGTCGTTTTTTTTTTACCTCCAATTAGCTTCGCTTCTAAGACCAGGGTTTTCGACATACTTGTATGAATCATTAAACAACAGAAATAAATATGTCATATGATTTTTTCAAGCAAGTAATAAGGCTACAAAAAACTTCCATTTTTTTATATTGATAAAGAAATCACAGGCTACACTACTGATTTTCGTAATCTTGATCTACGATGTGTAATAACAAATTTGTGCCCGTTAGTTAGGGAAGCTACTGATTATACTGTAGGCGACCCCTTCCGATATAGAAGGCCAGGACACTCTGTCGAATGAGGGCTCATGTCTTGTGTTGATGGGTGAACAATTTTTTCATCCAACCCACCCCAGCCAGGTAGGGGTACACCGTGAAGGGCGGTACTGATGTCTAAGGACTTTCCTATCGCCACCACCTCTCAGTCACGAATCCATTTATCCTTCTGACAAAAATCAGCCGCAAGAGTATAGGAGCTAGACTCCAACCTGTCCGAACTGAAGATGGCTATACTAACCCAAGGAATATTTGAATTTTCCTTTTAAATGGACAATAGTGGAATCTATGTAGTTAAAAAAATTTGGCTTTCTAATTCTTCATTTTTAACATTAACACGCTTCTATTAGCTTGACGTTTGTTTGTAAACGAATCCTTTAGGCTCGATTTTCACTAATTTTAAACGAAAAGATTCATTTCAAACTGTATTCGCTCATCAAGAATCGGCGACAATACAATAACTTCACAAGTTTATCTCATTATCCTGATAAGAATGGTCAAGATTAAAAAATTTACTCACACAGTATCTTTGTGAGAACAAGTGAAACAACCACACTGACTGTCCATGCGTATATATTTTATATTGAAACAAATAGGCTAGAAAAAGCAAGCCAAACTAAAGAGTTAAAAATAAATAATAGTTTAAATAACTAAAAAAAACGTGCTTTAATAGTACCACAAACTAAAAAATTAAAGAAATAATTCGAAACTTATTTAAGAGTGTGTTCAACATCGATAATAAGCCCTATGGCTTGTTGTAATTAATGACTTTCAATGAGTCTCAAATCAGAATAGATCTATTTACAAAAAAATTAATTTTGTTGTAAAAAGCGTGGAATGCTTTAAAGTAAGTATGTTTTTATTAAGATTCCATTCTGGCAAACAGCTCTTAACCAAGTATTTACAACAATAGATATTTAGCACCCTAGGTTTTCTTACAACAAAATTATTTTCTAGTAAATAGATATATTCTGATTTCAGTTATTAAAAGTAATTAGTTATAACAAGTCATAGGACTTATTATCGATGTTGAACACAACCTTAAATTTGTTTCAAATTATTTTTTATTATATAGTTTGTGTTGCTATTAAATATTGTTTTTTTTTCAGTTTTTTAAACTATTATTTATTATGAGTACTATTATTTATATACCAAGAAACTTCGGAAGAAAGGATGGAAGCATTTGAGTTCAAAATCATCTCTTCAATAAGTGTAGATTATGCATAGAAAAATTTTGTGTAAGCATTCCAAAATTTACTTTTGCTACTCCCATTTCATAATTTTATCGTTGAAAAATTATTCTCCTGAATTATTTATCAGTGAAAGTGACATGCATGTACTTCATTACATTCTACAGGATGAAGATTAATATCAATTATAATATTTTTGAAGTGGAAACAAATCAAATTATTAATTATTTACATTCATGGTACAAAATGAATTGTTACGTATAATTTTTATAATATTAATATCCAAGAGTCAGTGTAATTCAGATCCCGTTGATATCGGGAGAATACAACAAAATACAGCAGTCTCGTGTCAATAATGATCACATAAGGAAATATCACTTTCACAAATTCACAAATGAACAGCACAAAGGTTTGATGCTAAGGGGGAGGGGTTTAATAAAAAAAAACAACTCAAATCACACCAAACTCCAAAACAAGAAACATTATTTTACTTCGATCAGCTGTTTACCATTAAAGTAGCGATAAAATTCAGCCATATTGTATTTGAATAACATGCTGCATTTTTTCAAAGCCGGATATATACATATGCATACCTTTAGCATCAACGCTAGTGTTCCCCAGGGATCCATATTGCCTCCAACCCTCTTTTTATTCTATATCAATGACTCATTGGAAAAAACCAAGAATCCAATATATCGCTTTGCTGACAACAGCACACTTGTCTCGTCATTCCATTTGGATTCCAGGATATTGGCTACGGATGCACATTTTCACCGGCAGCAGGACGTTGCATATCTCAATGAAGATCTAGGAGTGATTTCGAATTGGAGTGAAACTAACCAGGTTAAATTCAGTGCCACGAAACCCCAGGCATCAATTTTCTCCAAAAAGATAAATGTCTCCAAACCGGATATAATAAATGTCAGGACAGAAAATTCCGCTTTCTGCTTCGATAAGTTTGTTGGAGCTTAAAATAGTCAGCAATATGTTTTGGCACAATCATGTCGCTGGAATTTCAAAGGCTACTTCTTAAAAGCTTGGAACACTGTTCCGAATCATAAAACTGTACACACCCCAGCAAATTTTGATGCTTTATAAAGCTCAGAGCAGACCTTCTTTGAAGTAGTCTTCGCATGTATGGAGCTCTGCCCCCAAACATACCCTGAAGTTGCTGGATTCCACCCAGACCCATCCGCCTGATTGGAGACGTGAACATCACTTGTCACCTTGAATAGTCTAGACCATCGTAGAAAGGTTGGGAATTTGTCTCTCTTATATAGATACTTTCCTGGGAAGTGACTTGGCACATTTGATTCCACCAAGAGCGATACATATCAAAAATACGCGACGCACTGTGACTGCTCATCGTTTTGAGGTTCAACTCAGTACACCTCGAACTTCACGGTTCAGAAAGTCTTTCATTTGGAGAACTGCGTTCAAGTGGATTAAACTTTCTGAGAACGTTTCTCCGAAACGAGATATGAATCGCTACTTTCAGAAGGCACCGCTCTTGGAGCACCTTAAAGATTTTCCTGTAGTATTTGTGTTTTGCCCTTGAAAAACGTACAATTTCATCCTATTCCGTTTTACTCTATCTGTTATGATATCATCGATAGTAAAATAAACGTAAGAATCGAATTTCAAGTGAACCAAGATTTGTTTGTTTATAACAGCAATGATCTCAACAAATGACATGCTCAACATGATGACCTCTGATATTTTTTGTCATGTTGGATCCCTGAAAATTAGGTCTCGTTTCAAGGGCACTGATGGAAAAAGTCAACAAGACCTCATCATTGAAGTGATGATAAATCATCAAATGAACAATCTGTCTTTATTTTCTGCTCATGTTATGAACATTATTGATAATATATACCGCATTCATTTAGTTATAGCCTTTCACGCTAATTTACATATTATTTTTCTATTTACACATATTCAATCTTGATGATGGTTGCTTCATCAATTTTCTTCTATATGCGTGTACACAAAACACCCTGGTATCCATGGTATTTGCTTCAGGCATGTTAGCAAAAGTGAGTAAATAAGAAGACGCCTATAAGGGGTTGACAAACCCTTTGTATTTAGGATGAAAAATCTTTCTTTTTTCTTTATATCTTTTTCTTCAGTGGCATACATCGATGGGCAATGCCGAAACGGGTGAATTTTAAGCAACCTTATCAGTTGGTACGTCAAGAAGAGTACTTCGAACCATTCCACTGAAGATGAATGCCGCAGTTACAGTTGAAACGTTTGAAGATTGTAACCAAAGAAGACGACGGGAAAACCCGGACTCCAATCACAACAACCTCATATTTAGTATGGAGCGAACTTTGTTACGCTCTTGGTAGCCTGTTTTTAGAAGCCACGTTGATTCCCGTAGTCACCAGTGATGTTAATGAAAAACCAGTATGTCTTAACTATTCATTATATGAAAATTTGGAATTTATATGGCTTGTCAAAGAACGCTCTATACAGGATGTTTCAAATTCGATCATCACCATTGGGATCTCGGAAACTATGATAGATATGAAGATGGTTGAATTGGAGCAAAGTTGCGCATTTATGTGACTAACAATATGCCGTTGAGAAAGTTCTGAAATTCCGAGTACATCCGGAGATATCCGAAAAAAAAACAGAAATTTCTGAAAATGGTTTTTATTTTTTTCTGACTTAATTTTTTTGAAGGATTCGAAAATGAAATGCACTTCCACATTGCCACTTTTTCCCTGCTACATAATGGTGATTTCAGATTTGCTATCCGACGTTTGCTCTTCCGGCCATCATCATCAACTTTATTTTTTCTCATGGGCGCAACATTGGATTCATTCTGTTTTGAATAGAACCAGATTTTACCTTTTCATTGATGTAAAATAAGTTATCATTCATTTTCGAAAAATTGGAGATATTGAAAAAAATTAATTCTTATCATAATAAGCTTGAACTTTGATGTTTCTAAATTTGACTTTCAATTTGTCACACTCAATGACATTTTGTTATTGTAGAAGACATTGAATTTTTGGCGAAAAATGGCTTTCACGAATGAAGAAAAAGAAGATATGATACACATTTATTACAAATACGATAGAAACAGTGTAGACATCGGAAATGTAAACTAAACGACAACCACGTCGAACTATGTTCAAGTTATTGGATCAAAATCTCACCGAGTTTGGTTCATTGAAAAGCCGAGGAAAAAATACGGAGACAGAATGGACCAGGAAACTTAAGAAAATTTGATGAATGAGATATGTAAGAAGTAAGTTAGGCATTGTGTCATTTTCAATCAAAATTAATAATTTGCAGATAAACATGAACCCAGGGAATCGGTTGCTTTCTTCCGTTCTTTGGTTTTGTATAAAGATTGAGTATTGACTCCACAGCTTCTGATAAATTTATATTATGTACAGTTGGAAGGCCGGCTCAGGTATGGAACGTGTTTGTGGGGAGACTCTTCTCACTCGCAGAAAGTTTGTATTTCTCAAAAAAAAATTATAAGATGTATAGCTGGTCTCAAAAGTGACTACTCATGTCGTAATCTCTTCAAAAATTACAACATTTTCACCTGTACGGGTCTGTATGTGTTTGAAATTTGTGTATTCGTTTTCAAAAATAAGCATTCTTTTTTATGTAATGGAGACTTCCACTCTTATAACACCCGTCGTAACAATAACCTGCGACTGCCACTGTCCAGGGTGAATGTTA
>WOGP01009365.1:0-10778 GCA_015342065.1 Leptinotarsa undecemlineata | reverse complement strand
GTGAAAATGGAACTTTCACTCAAATGGTGCTCTCCCGAATTGAAAGAGCTTCATAATATGCTATGTAAGATGTTAAAAATTGTGAAGAGTACATCTAACAATATATTACATACAAGGTATAAAATCTTGAAGCACTATTACAATGAGAAAGTGAAAGAAAATAAACTTACCTATAACAACAACAGACTACAACGAGCACCAACTTTAATTAGAGAGAGCTGGAAAATAATCAATGAGTCGAAAAATAAGGCAACAAATAACACAGTGAAACAACTTCTTATAAACAACAGAATAATATCGAACCAAAGTGAAATCTGTAATGCTCTAAGTGACTTTTTCATGGACATACCTTGTCAAAAACCACAGGTTGATAAATTGAAACTATCTCCTTATTATGAACACAGTTTCTTTCTTTCTCCTACAACTAGTCAAGAGATTGAAGAATATATAATGAAGACAACTAAGAAGTTTGTTTCTGGAATAGGTGATATATGTGGGAAAGCTGTGCGTCATGTTGAAGAGATAATAAGTTCACCATTGGCTCATATAATAAATGAATCATTCATTTCGGGACAGTACCCATTGGTCCTTTAGGTCTCCAAGTCGATACCAATTTTCAAAAATAAGGGATCAAAAGATGATGTTACAAAATACCATAATGTTTGGTTACAGAGTCAAAGCAAAAATAATTGACATCGCATATAATAATCGTATCAACAAATTTTTAAATCACCACCACATATTATCATTCAACTGTCAAAACGGTTTCAGGCAAAACAAATCAACATTAACCGCAATAGGCGATTTTTGTACAAACATATATGACTCTCTCAACGACAAACACAATCCCATTGCACTTTACTTTGACCTGACTAGAGCATTCGATACAGTTGACCATAATCTTTTATTGGATAAGCTGTATCAGACTGGTATACGAGGAGTAGCAAATGAATGGCTTGCATCTTATTCAGACTGAGACAACAAATTGTAGTATTAGGTGGAAATCGATCAACAGAAAAAATTGTAAATACTGGTGTCCCTCATGGATCAATCTTGGGACCTGTTCTCTTTATAATTTTTATCAATGATATGGTGTACTCATGACCCAATGCTGGAAAAATTGTCATGTATGCTGATGACACTAATATTCTCATATCAGATAATGGATTAAAAAATGCTGGTACCAGAGCAAGCACTTGTGGCAATGATATTCATAAATGGTGCTCGTTTAATGGACTATTAGTTAACCTACAAAAACATTCTTTATGGTATTCACAACAAAAAATATAAATCGTGATATGAATTTTTTAATACGAGTGAATCATAAATCAATAGAACAGGTAAATTTCATTAAATTTCTGGGTATCAAAATAGACCAAAAAATGACATGGGAACCTCATATTAATGATATAACAAATAAATTGAGTACAATTTGCTTTATTATCAGACAACTCAAGGGCACAATATCATTAGACATACTTAAATTAGCGTACTTTGGACTTGTACAATCTGCATTGAGCTACGGATTGATCTTCTGGGGAAATTCAGTACATATGAATAAAGTCTTCATCATCCAAAAAAAAATAATTAGATGTATGGCTGGTGTAGCTCGTGGAACCTCTTCTAGAAACATATTCAAACAACTGTCAATTTCAACAGTCCCTTCAACTTACATTCTTCTGATTATCATCAATGTCAAAAAAGAAGACAACAACCAGAGTAGAAGATGTGATCTGCACAAATACAATACGAGAAATAGTGAGAGCATCCACCAGTCATACTCCAGATTGAGCATTGGTCAGGATTCTCACATATACCAAGGAATCAGGTGCTATAACCGACTTATGAATATATTACCGCACTTAAAACTCACTGAGTGCAAATGTGTTGAAGGATAATCTAAATTGTTATCTAACAAATCAATCATTTTACTCCATTGAAGAGTTTATAGACGCTATATTATAGAGAATTTTAATCCAATCGTCTGTGTATTTCTCATACATTGAAGAGCTTTCAGATGCTACATTGTAGAGAATTTTAATCTAATTATATGCTTATTTTTTTATATTTTAAATTGTATATTTTTGAATTTTCTTTATTGCCTTGTGACTAGTCCGATAAGTGTTTTGCATGTATATATGTATTCTCTTGTATGAATATGTAAATTCTTCAGTGACGAATAAATAAATTTTAAATTCTAAACAATTTATGACATTTATGAATAATCTCAACAGAAACACACAATTCATACTGGAAACAGAGATAGAAAAACAGATTAATTTCTTAAACCTGACCATTACACATAATCAGAATAAATTTGAGTTTAGTGTATTCAGAAAACTGAGCTATACAGACATTACAATCCCAAGTGATTATTTCCATTCCGACAGTCATATATTAGCAGCCTACAATTCAACGTTGCACAGAACATTCTCCCTACCTTTATCTGCTAACAATCTATATTGGGAAATAAAATAATTTTGCAGATAGGACGTTAGTTACAAATAAAAGTGTTAAAAAATTTAGAAAGTTTGATGTCTCATTTTTCACTATTAATAAGTGCTTAGGACATGGTTGACACTATTGAAGACACTTTCCAACCACCAGAAGAAAAATTACGGTCTCTCTTGCGGTCGTAATTTTGGTTCTGGTGTTAGGAAAGTGTTTCCAATAGATTCATTTTACGCCAGAGGTTCCAATACGAACTATCAAGTATATATGGCAGCATATTAATTTGAACAATGCCTAGTGTAAAGGCTAGCTGACTGATACCTCGCAACTGGTTTTTGAAATTTTCTCAGTTTCGACTTCCAGTTTGCCCACTAGACCGCAGAATATTTACAAATTTTATAAAAGCCGTATTACTAGAAATACAGGAAGCTATGCCACTTACTTTGACCAATATATTTTATCGCAATCCTCACAGCTTATATCATATAGACTTTACCACTTTTGTCGTTTTATCTTTAGGGTTGCCCAACACTTGTTGAAGTGTACAAGCAGTTTTGAAAATTTTAACCAATCCGTTGGTGTATTTCAGTTTGTATGGAAGAACTATGAATTTTGGAGCCTTCGTCTATCTGAAAAGTCAAAAGATTTACGAAAAAACCTCTCAAATTTCCTTTTCGTTATTAATTTATCCCACGTTTGAAGGATACCTGTTATTTTCAGCTCTCTATTTGATAACTTTTTTTCTCGATATCAGGGAGCTGATAGGCATACATCTGAAAGTGTTACTATAATAATATCGTTATCAAGGAGATAGCTGTAACGGGTATTCTTCATACATAGTGGATAAGATAATCAGGACGATTGTTATTTTGCGTGGTCGATATAAACTGAATTAATAAAAAAAACACCGGTGCAAATGGTTTTACCCTAACGTGTTATCTACTGCTCAACTAATCCTGTACTCTGGCGATGCACCAGTGTCACAAGCATCTTCATCCACACAAAATGATCACGACTGAAAAAATATCTTCTGATAGATATGAAACAACTGATTTCAATCTACATATTTCTCGTGAGTTTTTTAACCAGGAAGACGTCAACGCATTGGTCAGGGACCTTGACCTTTCTAAGAAAGCATTGGAGATTCTAGCTTCTCGATTAAAATAAAAAAATATGTCAACTCAAGAATCAAGAATTTCGTACCATAGGCAGAGAAAGGGAGATTTACTTAAATTATTTTCTGAAATTGTTTACTTCGTTTATTGTTCAGATATTCCGGGTGTATTGAAAACAATGGGCATAGACAATTATGACCCAAATGAATGGGGCTTATTTATTGATTCCACTAAACGTAGTCTGAAATGTGTGCTTATGCATAACGACAATAAGCTGGAATAAGTCAAAAAATATACTACCGTGGCTTCTGTTATGGAGAAAATTAAACATCACGAACACGAGTGGCTCATATGTGTAGGATCTGAAAATAATGAGTTTTCTGTCCGGGCAAGTAGGCTATACAAAATATCCTTGGTTACTTGTCTGTAAGACAGCAGAGCTAAGCCTCAGCACTGGGTTGGAAAAGACAGGACTTACAGGCAAGTTATGGTTACGGGGAAACTGAATCGCATAGTACTGCCGCCTCTGCATATCAAACTAGGGCTCATGAGACATTTTATCGAAGCTCTGAATAAGGAGCAGTACTGGGGTCACTGGGTTGCTCACGTGATGGCGAACTACGGTTGGAGCATTAAAAAAAGCCTTTGTGAACCAAGTCAAGAAAATTCTAAAAAAGAAAATGTTTTGATAAATAGTGCTTGTTTTCTAATGAATTATTAATTAAAATATTTTTTCTTGAAAATTACGTTTTTCTTATATCTCAAAAACTAATCCTGATACAAAAAAATCTGACATTAGATTTGAAGTCAGCACATCAAAAATATATAATATGAGTCATAATATTTCACGCAACGAAAACTCTGTTCCCTTGTTTAATATTATTCATTTCAAATTCATCTGTTTAAGAGAGAAAAAGTGAATTTATTAGTCTTGTCCTCTTTAACTTATCAGTTTGTTTATTTATTTCAATTGCAACTTTTTTCCAATATCAGAAAAATATGTAAAAAATTCATTGATTGACCTTGTTCCGTTATTATTTCATTCATATTGTCCTGCCACAAAAATTATTTCTTTGTACTCCATTCAGTGTTCCCTGCAGTTGGCTTGAAATATTTTTCCATTAATCGTTTCACATTCACATTATTAATGGATATTTTTTATATTGATATTTAAAATTGTTCTTTCAGGTTCTAGACGAAGATTACAATGTAACATGATCAGATAGTGATCTGAAATTTTTGGATGTAGTACGATAAGTGTGAAAGTTAGAACTTTATAAAGGAAACTGTCAACACAATAACATAAAGACACATGAGGATATTTTCAAACAAATACGTCATAATTGAACGAAACTGCAGTAACGTTAGTTACAAATACAAGAGTATAAGAAATTGGCAAGTTTTATTTCTTATTTTTCATCATCTCAACAGTTTTTTCATGGTAATTATCTGATTTAGAATTAATTCTTTAGTACTGTTTTTCCGAAAATGAGCTGAGCTACCGAAGATGTTGGTTTATTAGCTAGTTTTCCTAGATTTTCTTGTTTATTTTCTTCCTGTTTTCATGAATCAGCAAGAAGAAAGGAAGTATTTGAATATAGTAGGGGATAATGGTTCACTAAGGAAAGGGGTTGTTGGAAAACGTTTCACAGTGTTAAGGGAATATCTGAATTACTGATCAAATTTTTTAGCTGTTACACCAATAACATATAAAAACTTAACTATTCTAGCATTAGAATAATTTGTTTTTCTTTGTTATCTTTAGGTTTTTCAGGTGTTGAGGCATCCACAATTTTCCATGTTTTTCCAATTCCTTGTAGGTTCAAGCCTTATAGGTCTATCGTAATCTGTTTGGTTGACGTATTCTGTAACAAAACCACAGCATATACACATACAGATTACGATAGACCTATATTGCTTGAACTTACAAGGAATTTGAAAAAACAAGCCATTTCAAGTGACAGAAAGAAACGTGCATAAAAATTGTTGATAACTTAACGCCTGAAGCATTTGAAGGTAGCGAAGGAAAACGAACAATACTCTGTTAGAACAGTTTTTTTATATGTGAATGGTGAAAGATTCTCTGTGTAAAAGCTAAAAATTCTGATCAGTAATTCAAATATTTCCTCAACACTGCGAAAGGTTTTTACTTTATTCAAATGCATCTTTTCTACTCAGACCCGAATCTGAGGGAGGCAAGCCGGGGCCTATGCTCCGTTCGTTAAGTTCGGAGGGCGGCCAAATTTACACTTTACAGACGAATAGACAACTCATTTACTTAAATTTCACCTACACTAGGCACAAACATTATTATTCCAGAGGCGCGTAGATATAGTTCAAAATACGCGCCCACAGGAATCGCGGCAGAACGAGTCTGGTTAACGTGAGTGCGAAAGGGGTAAAGCTATATTTGAAAACTTCCTCGTCGATCTCTCTCCACGACGGTGTTTTTTATTAAACGTGTGTTTTATTTGTTTGTGTTTACTATTTAGTACTTGTCGATCATATTAGATATTAGATAATGTCGTGTACGATAATGGGTCCAATATGCCCGCATCTATAAAGCAGTACAATCCAGGATTGCAGAAAGGAATGAGCTGGCAGACTTCGTACCGTACTTGGTTCACTCCTTAAATCTTGTAGGTGTTCATTCTGCCTCATCATGCCAAGAAGCTACTAACCTATTTGAAATGATTCAAAAGTTATATTGCTTTTTTTTGTCTCCACTACTACGTGGGACATTATGAAAAAATATGTTAAAACAAATTCAAAAGTAAGTGGTCAGACGAGATGGTCCGCGAAACATGTTGCTATGAATGCTATTAAATAATTTGCCAGAAGTAGCGAGAGCCAGAAGCTCAGTACGAGGCAGGTCTCAACTACTACAAGGAATTTTGAATTTATTTATAGTGTAACTATTTGAGCGAATATTCTCTGCGAAATCAATCAAGTGAATATATAAATTCAAATGGATGGTCTGCTCAAACTTTGCAAAATATTGGATAAAAGAGGCTGAGGTTGCTGAAAAAACTGGTGTTGAGCTTATTTTGCGAAACAATCGAATTTCGAAACGTAAAAACAATTTCGAGGTATGAAGACAAACACTGTTCAACACTATTTTTTAAATAAATAATGATGGTATTTGAATCGAACTATATCAGAAATTAAAAAGAGGTTTGATTGTGCTACCATGCTGAATTTGAATTTTGCTTTTCTTAATGGTGCTAATATTTTAAAAAGTTCAATCGATGAACTGCAAAAGTATGGTGGCAGATCTGGGTCGAAAATACGAGCGAGATTTAACCCTGCGTCCGACACGTGGGGTGTGTCATACCCCAGCCGTGGAAAATTCCATATAACTTTTTGAAATTAGCGCCCCAGCGTCGGATATATTTAGTAGCTTCCGCATATAGTCTCCACTTTCATATTCACATCTCAAATTAGTTGTCGTTTGACGTATATTTGAATTAGACCTGTTATGAAGCGACTAGGGTGCACGAAACCCCACGTGTCTCTATACGTTTAAAAATTATGCGCATTCAAAGAAAAGTAAAACGAGTAGTTTTTCAGATTATTTGATAAAAATAGGTGATTATGAGCGAGAAATGGCCCGTCTTCAGTCCTTATGGGATGAAATAGGAAGTGATGGTGAAATTGACAAATCTAATGGTGATGAAACGAGCGATAATGTTAGCATTGTTGGTAACTATCCAGATTTCAAAGATTATAGGCGAAACTATGGAACCTCCATCCAAAAGATTTGAAGAAAATGGTCAAGAAAGGTCTCAAGATTGTCATTGTGCCCGTGATCGAAATACAAAATACGTTTGGAACAAATGCAATAAATTCGTGTCTGGACCATGCAGAAATGTACTGCAAATCTTACGTAGAAATGGCAAATGTTGATGACCTGAACTGTTTATGATTTTCAATATTTTTTCAAACTTCTATTTTATGATGTTTTATTATCTGTTTGAACCAGCAACTTGATATGTATTCAGTCGTTTTATGTGCAAAAGACTTCTCCCAGTAAATCTATATTTTTTCCATTGAAAAACGTATTGTTTTGGTAAAGACGGAATATAACGATTCATTACTCGTTTTGGTAAATCGAAAATTATTTCATTGCAAAAAGAGATATAACAGTATAAAATTATCTTAACAACTATGTTAGAATTCAAAAAAATGTTAATTTTAACAGAAAAATCACACCCCACGTATCTACAAATGTTACAAAAGTCCATATGTCGGACGCAGGGTTAAGCAGCGTTAAATTCTGCCAGGAACTTTACGTTTTTAAGGAGCAAACTCCATTTTATTTGGTGATATAGTAAATGCTAATGGTTTCTAATATCTCTTTCAACAGAACTATGCGCATGATACTTTTGCTAATATTTGTATTGCCCTGCGAATTTACTCTACGCTTCCTACTACATCCGCAAGAGCTGTGAGTGAAGTTTTAGCAAACAAAAACTAATTAAGAATTATTTGGGATCTTCTATGAGCCAGGAACGCTCATCGAGTCTTGTAATTTTAGCCGTAGAAAATAGAACTGCACACGAGTTAAATAATAAAAAGGCCATGTATTGATTTGCTGAAAAAAAGCTCGAAGAGTAAAATTGTAATTTCTATTCACAATATGCAATAATATATTGGATTTTCATTTTTATTAGACATATCTGTGCTATGTATAAAATATATATCCTGCACGTTTATGTCTATATGTCTGTAAATAAATAGACTCAACACCGAAAAAACATCGATGGATGCATTATTTCCGGGCGGCTTATGTCCAAATGTCAATCAATTATTAGACAACTGATAGCTGAAATTATAAACATTATATAGGCAAAAATAAATATAAGTGGGTGGGGGCGGGATTAAAATAAAAAATTTCAAGCCATCTGCAGAGTATACTGAATTGAATACAAAAAAATAATTTTTGTGGACAGGACAATATAAATAAAATAATAATGGAGTCATTCAATGAATTTTGTACATATTTTTCTAATATTGGAAAAAAACTTGAAATTAAAATAAAGAAGAAACAAACTGAAGAGCTAAAGACTAATAAATTAACTTTTTCTCTCTTAAACAAATAAATTTGAAATAAATAATATTCAACAAGGGAACAGAGTTTCAAACTGAAATCTGACTTCAAATCTGAAGTCAGATTTTTTGTACCAAGATTAGTTTTTGATACATAAGAAAAACGTGATTTTCCAGAAAAAATATTTTAACTAATAACAATCATTAAAAAAACAAGCACTATTTACCATTTATAGGATTTTCTTGCCAGACTTGGTTGACAAGTGTTAGTTTTAATGCTCCAACAGTAGTCCGCTATCACGTGAGCAACCCAGTGACCCCAGTGCCGCTCCTCTGTAGTTCGGATATCTTGATGGAACTGTTCCCCCAGTTCTTCACTCAGATCACCAATTTTGGGGGAAATGGTCCAAATGACTGTGGAGAAAGTGTACCTTGATACTCATATTACAATCAAGCTGCTGGAAGTGCGACAATATCTTTTCAACGCGTTCAGTATAGCTTTCACCCTTTTTGTTTCCCTGCAAATTTTGTGTAATTGAAACAAATTCATTTCAGACATTTTTTCAATATCAGTCATATAACTACAAACATTTTCTTCCTTTATCAACCTTCTTATTTGTGGACCATCGAAAATTCCGGCTGTCAGTTTCTTTGTGCTCATATTATGAAACTTTTTAGAGATGTATCTAAAATAATCACCATCTTTCAGAGGTTTGATAACATGTTTCACGAGCCCTATGCAGAGGCGGCAGTATTATGTGATTCAATTTCCTCATAATACTAACTTGCCAGTATGGCCTGTCTTTTCGAACCCAGTGCCACCTTGTCCGGGCAGAAACATCACCATTTTAAATCAACAAATATGAGACACTTGTGTTCGTGATATTTAATTTTTCCCATAACAGAAGCCACAGTAGCATATTCCTCTATGACTTAAGTTGAATGTGCTATCGGTAATGAACTCAGCCTATTATCGTATAAGCACACATTTCAGGCTACGTTTAAAGGAATCAATAAATAATCCCCATTCATTGGGGTCATACTTGTCTATTCCTATTGCTTTCAATACATCCGGAATATCTGAACAATAAAGGAAGAAATCAATTTCAGAAAATAATGTAAGTAAATCTCTCTTTCTGTGCCGATGATACGAAATTCTTGTTTCGTGAGTTGAAAGATGTTTTTATTTTATTCAAGAAAATAGAATCTCTGATGCTTTCTGACCTTGTTGTTCCACATCCATTACTTGAAGGAGAGATTTTTTCATCTAAGTCTTGATCATTTTGTGTAGATGAAAATGCTTTGTGGCACTGGTGCATTACCAGAGTACAGGATTGAGGATTGGTCGAGCAATAAATAGATAAGTTGGAATCCTGTCTCTCAAATATCTGTCCTTGCGGCATACCTGAAACTTCTAATAAAATCGATATTTCAAAATTCAGATTCTGGTTTTATATTTAATAATGGCGTCAAACCCGAAACCGGTCGTATAAATAAAATTTACCAATGGTATTTAGATAAAAGTGTTTTTATTCATTTCATTCAAGTGATCATGAATTACCATAAAGTAAAGAAGTCATCAATCACACATATTAGATAAGTCAGTCGAGCAACACAGATAATGTATTATAGAGTACAACTGAAATACATTATAGTATCTCTAAACCTGATGTTTAATAAGGAGTGTGTGAAAAAGAAGATCATACCCAATTACAATAAAATTCAAGTTCTGCACCGATAACGTAATGACGTCCAGGATACAACCAAAAAGTCAAAAACTATGGTTGAAGGAAGAAATTAAAGAAATCTATAGAGCGCTAGACAACTTGAAACTTCACCTGAAATTAATCCAAGACGAGTTAAGACATATACTCCATAACGTGAAATATGACTGCCTGGAGGATAAGATTAAACAAGAAACTAGTAAAGTATCGAAAGAGAAATATGATAAGCTTAAAAATAAGATATCAGTGCTCCTCAATAATCGAAAGCCAACAACAAAAAAACAAAAGATTCAATATCAGGATCAGACATTCTACCCAAAATTCGTCAACCTAAACTAATACCATTTCAATAATGAAGAAAGGGAATTGCTAAAAAAGGGGCTAAAATTCACCCCCCCCCCCAAACAACAGGAACAGGAAAGACATAAAAAAGGTAAAA
>WOGP01009363.1:0-10779 GCA_015342065.1 Leptinotarsa undecemlineata | reverse complement strand
TGTTTTTTTTTTTGGAAAATCTTGGTTATGATCGGAGTTAGATTGTATTTAGACTATGTTAGTATAGAAAAGGTGTTGCTATATTTACTTTGTTAGGATATAGTCGAAATTTATGTTGTTTGGGTTCAAGTGAGTTTTGGTAAATAAAACGCACCTCTATGAGTAGTACGAAAGAGATCCGTTGGTAACACTACTCAAAGTGTCACGAAATGAATTTGGAAAGTAGGAGGTTTCCGGTTGGGGGACAGTCTTTCGAGAGAGTTGATGAGAGGTCGGAGAAGATTCGTCAGGGTGAACAACTCTGAAGTCGTTACGCGATATTTCATATCCAAAGATATCTGCAGGTTTCTCAAACCATCCTATGTTGGGGATTATCAGGATTGATTGCTGCGTTATAGTCTGAGTGAGGCGTTGTGGATTGTGACGACGTCATTTGATTCTTTCGGAATTTTGGGCAAATTGCTCACTCAGTACAGATTACAGCTTCTGATATACCGTTTTCATTGGTTGATCACTACTGGTTTATTTGAGGGGAACTTTTGTGCAAAGGTTCAGGTCCAAAATACATCGTTTGGAGGCCGTATTTGCTTCGGAAGCTCTTTTGAAAAACCATATCCCTTTTTGACAGACTGAGTCAAAATGCCGAGGTCTAGTTGGAAGGCAGGGAGATTTTTTTGGAGGTCGTGCGTGCTGTTTTCATTCTAAGCTTTATTTGGAAGACTGTCGATTCAAGATCCTACCTTTGCATTATTTGTTGGAGGTTCCAAGATCCGGCTATTCCTGTTCGAAACCCACCCGTTAGAACCACAAATCCATCCGGATTCAGATTAGTGTTTGAACACAAGAGAAATATCCACCTATTTTGGTCTATTTATTAAATATACTTGTTTTTTGAGGAGCCATTACCCTTTCATTATAGTTCGTTATTTTATTATCAAATATATATGTTTTGTTTTAAAAGAGGGGCCGTCACCCTGAAACTATAGTTCATTTCTATCTTGTCAAGGAAGTAAAACTGAGTTGTTGGTATAATTATTACGAATTTGTGAAATATCTGCGGGAAGCAAAGAACTAGTAAAAGCATACAATTTTGCATAACGTAACTACTGCTAATGGATCTTTTCGCCGTCGTTCGCTTATAATCTGGTGTCTTCATCAAGGTATTACTTTCCGTATGGTATAATTTCCCCTGCAGTATTTTTTCTAATGTATATAGATAGTACAAACGTTCAGTTTCATATATTAATGCCTTAGGTACAAAGAAGAATAAAACAACCTCTAAATTCATTTTTAGTTGCCCTATATAGACTATTTCATTCGTTGAAATTCAACTGAAGATGCATGTGACTCATTTGTACAAACGTTGCGATGTGGCACAACATGAACAATTGAAACATTTTTTGTCCCTAACTGTACTGGTTGTCCCTTGAAATTTTATTTAAATATACAGGGTTATATTTTTGGGAATTGGCTTTTCCTTTTCTGATTTCCTAGTTCTCTAGAAAGAAGCTAAGATAGAACCTGCTGTGTAAGGAAACTAGGTGGCGCCCACATTTTTGTACAGGTAAGGTGACATCGTGTCTTAATCACCTAAACGCTCACCTGTAGAATACCCACGACCATCTCCACTTCGAGCATGCAGGGATTTTGAGCGTCGGTCCCCGAGACAAACCTTGTAACATTTTTTTCTTTGCCCCTTTCAACTGGGGCGTGAGACTAGTTACACAGTCAGTACAGCTTACATGGAAAATCTGCAAGGACCACTATTCGTGTTCCCAACGAAGTATGAGACATAAGTATGTATTGAAATTGTTACATAAATTAAAGGAAACTGGGACCGTTTTAGGCCACGTTGCCTCAATGAAATACCATTCCCACGAAATGGAAATCAACCATATATCCAACAAAGATGAGCTTATCATGGAATGCGGCAGCAGTGATTCAGCTTTGTTACATACTAGATGTTTCTTGGATGAATGTACCGGTCATATAAATGGACGAATAATCGTTCAGAATTTTCGGCACTCTGGTGATTCGAAGCTCAATATACCACACCAATTTTACACCAAATATACCTAAAACTGAATCTTTGTTGAGATTGATAAGAGGGTATGCGCTCCTTGAAAACCCTAATTGAAGACATCTACGGAATATTTACCCAACAACAACAACAACATCAGCTAAACCCATACCCTCTGGTCATTGTCAACTACACAATTACAAAATATGACCTCTAAATAACTTCTAAGACCTCCTGATCCAGCTTCGGATGGTACTAAGGATGAAATGTGTCCATTAGACTAACTCGCAGTTGCGCCGCTAGCCTTTTTATATGCAATTATTACTGCCATTTCGAGGTGATCGGAATACACTAGCTAGAACCAAAACTTTCTCGAACCATCGCGGTAATTCTAAATATTTAATTACGCCTAATGTCACCTAGCGGGTAACTAAAAAAATAGTGCATTACTCGCCGCTAGATGTCGTTGAGTGTCAAAATACACAATAATCATTGAAATGCAAAAAGCGTAAGTTTGCTTAGGTCACGCACTTTGCGACTATCTTAGTCTAGAAATATAGTTAAGGGCAGAAATTGTCCCTTTGAGCAAACTGAAAAAATCATTATGGCCCGAAGGCTTCAAAGTTTGGAGACCCCTGTTCCTGACTATTAAAATTGCAAGAGATGCTTATGTCGCCATTCAGGCAGATGGCTCTTTTCTGGGTGGTATCAGTAGCTTCAGAGTATGCCTAGGATCGGAACTCTTGCGGAGATCTGAGCTTTTTGAAGCTGAGGTGTATTCGGTTTTGTGGTTCGTAACAGTGTTCCGAACTATAGAGAAGCCGCTTTTGTATTTCCATCGCCAAGACATATTTGTGTCCACTTTAACCCCCCAACAAACTCATCGAAGCAGAAAGCGGAATTGTCTGTGTGGGTTCGAAGACATTTATTCCTTTTTTTTTGAGAAATCCGATGCCTGTGTTTTTGTAGCATTGAATTGAACCTGGTTACTTTCATCCCAGATTGAAATCAACTCTAGATCCTCATTTAGAAATGCAATCTCCTGCTGTCGGTGAAGATGTGCATCCGCAGCAAGATTTTCCATTTTTTTCAATAAGTCGTTGATATACAATGAGAAGAAGGTTGGAAAGCGGCCCGATAAGTACTCAGTTTCACCACCCAATGACACCACATGTGGAAGCGAGCGTATCAGCAGCAATTTTGTAAAAATTGAAAAAGAGCAAAATCGTTCTTTGATTCAATTTTTGAAATATATTTTCGTTGTATAAAAGGAGTCATCAATTATCATGAGTATTAGTTTGGCTGAATGCATTGTTGGACAACATAGAAAGCGCATATATGTTGTATAGCCAAGCTAGCGTAGAGATACGCTACATATGGAAACTTCTAATCAAGCGGAACACGATCAACTCCAGCCAAATGGTCAGCCCTCGCTTAAACCGATGAAGCGGGGAGAGGGAAGAGGGGACAGGTCGAGAAGTAACTTGGCTTCGGTTCTTTCAATTTCCATTTCTTGGTAATATTTTTTTCCATTTTCTACTCGTGTTATTAGTTCAATTTTCTGATTTTTTTGTTATTTTATGTATTTTATTTTATCGTATTTTCAGTCTCTTGCCTAATATAATTGTTATTTCTCAACTAATCTTTTTAATTTTTCACAGATTCTTTTAAAGAATTCACATCAATTCATATCATATTATACAATAGAAGTGCGAACTAATGAAATGCAGTAGTAATCCTTTTCAATTGAAGAAAAACTATCGAAAATATTTATTAATATTCAACTCATCCCCAACTCAATCGATGTTAATAGTATTTCTCAATAATCCTTCATAATTCCCGGAATCATAGGACAATTTTTTCATTACGCAATGCTCATCATCTTGTGAAAATACTTCCTTCATATCAATGTTCTATGGTCCATTTCTTATTAACTCGTATCGTCTGCGTCTTTGATAATCTAAAATTCTCTGAAATGCAATTTTTCTACGGCATATAAAAATAAATAACGTTTTGATATTCCAGAGATCAAAAGCAATATTTTTTCTGTTTTCTCTCCTGCGAAATTTTTCTCGTGAAATATAAATAAGAAATATGAGTTATGGGAAGTCAAATGATGAACTGAAGATGAGAAATACGTGTCGAAATATAAACTGTGCAAACTGTTAGTTGTTTATCAAACGTACACACAAATGATTTCATTGAGTGAGATAATATTATTTACTGATAGAAGTTTGCAGGAATGAAGACAGACTAATTGTCTGTGTGTATTATTGATGTGTGTTTATTAATTTGCTTTCGGTGATGGAAAAATCCAATGATGCTCCTATTCATGATGATAATTACGAAGTTTTCACAATAAATGTTACTCGAGGCACATTTCGCTACGCTGTTCGGCCACTCGTTAGTGCAAGTTAGTGTCTATCATCAACATGGAGTCGATGATTATCGATAATTAATCGAATTCCTTTTTAACTATCATTCTTCGAACTAGGCAGAAGAGAACAACAAACATCATGTTTGACAACGCCACATCTGCTGGTGAACGAGGTAATCACTGTGTGGCCATACAGCTCTATACCGGTCTGTGAGTGTGTTCCAATGATTTAAAATATATTGACGATATTGTATCATTAACAGCTTATGCAGAAATAACTTCAGTGAAGAATCCTGCAGTGACACCTGTGGGATACAATCTAACGCCTTTAGTGGTATTAGCCAGGGGACTAGTTGTTTTCTGTCAGATGTCAGTTCATCAACCTACAAGCTAACCGTTATCATTTGTCAAAGTTCTCAAGTCCCTGTTGCCAAGCCCTCCATTTATCTACCCAAGGAGTTACCAGTTTTGTTAGGTGGTAGTATTGATTCCCATGTGTGGTTATGCAAAAAATTGGCTTCAGGATCATTTGCTGTCAGAATTGTCTTCAATAAACTTGTTATATTCACTGCTAGATCGACTTACTTTGCCCTTGTAGAATATCATTTGAGGTATGGCATTGCATTTTGGGGATTTTGTAGTAAACAACTATTGAATCAGGTTTTGTGTTGCAAAAGAGATCGGTTTTTATGTGGGACAAACCATAGGAATCGTTTTAGACAACTTTTCATTGAATACCGAATCCTAACTCTATTCAGCATCTTCATTCTCGAATTTGTGAGCCTGATTCATAAAAGATATAACACTCATTCTCCAGATACACACAGAATCCACAACACAAGATAGAACAGTAGTAATAATATCCATCTACCAATACTCAGATTGACTCTAACAAAACACTATGACATGTACGAAGGTACTAACCATTTACCACAGGTAGTTAGGGATATAATAGAGCAGAGACGTTTCAAGAACTCGGTCAAAAATTTACTGCTCATGAAACATGACAAATTGTAAATATTCTCAGTGTTCTGCCAAGATAAGCCTAACAATATTATGTATCAACGATCACGTTTTTATCATTATTATTATACAGATGTTCTTGCCAAATTTTTTATGTCAGTGTTGGTAGTTTGACCAATCAACCGACAAATGTGGTAGCAGAAATTTGGGAAGCTAACCTGAAATGTCATCGGAAAACGAATCCACATATTTCTAGAAATGATATAAAATCTAGAAAGGTTAATGCAGTCAAGCTGCTGTAAAATAATTCCATGAAAATCAAAAAATTAGTGGAAGAGTACTTGTTGATCATTCCCATTTCAATTCAAGAGCCACCGGTAGACAGCTGTTTCAGTCTGTTGGGCATCGTCAGTGCTTGGCAAGTTGACTTGGGTGTCACACCAATAGGTGATTCCACTTATGTTTCGCTTGCGTTTATGCAGCTATTTTCATC
This sequence comes from Leptinotarsa undecemlineata, assembly GCA_015342065.1. Lineage (NCBI taxonomy): Eukaryota > Metazoa > Arthropoda > Insecta > Coleoptera > Chrysomelidae > Leptinotarsa > Leptinotarsa undecemlineata. The sequence goes on along the minus strand of WOGP01009363.1, from coordinate 4,926 downwards.
AGGTACTTTGTTGGTTTTTCTCATTTTGTCTTCAATCGAGTACCGCCTGCCCGGTACTGACGATGCCCAATAGGCTGAAACAGCTGTCTACCGGTGGCTCTAAATTGAAATCAACATGGGAATGATCAAAGAGTACTCATACTTATTTTTTTTCATCAAATTCAATTCCTTAACGAAATTTTCTATGGACATCATGATGCTGATGAATCTGTGGAGTATATTGAGTAGAACTGTTGATTCCTTTCGATGATGACGAGTATAATGTTCATGGACAATAATGTTTGTATTTGGTTTATGGTAGATTGCAAAACCATATTAGTTGTTGATTTTTGTTATTGTGAGGTTTTGAAAATTTTTCGAATGAGTGTATTTCAGAAAATTATCGAAATGCTTCTACATTGGAATATAATATTTTCTTGAAACAGATATTTTCCATTTTTGGGAACGGAAGTTTTTGGCTTTCTACTACTCCATCTTGATACAATTATCTTATTATCTTGATATATTTTTAGGAGTGATTAATTTTTGGGAACGAAAGTTTGTATCAAGATGGAGTAGTAGAAAGCCAAAAACTTTCGTTTCCAAAAATTAATCACTCCTAAAAATATAACCCCTTCAATACAAATATTTTCCATGTACTGTTATGTTCATTCAAGGGTTATCTGAACCCTTTCAGGAACCTTTTTCGAGATACACTCTATCATATTTCACACTTTTATCATTCAATCTCTCTGTTGATATAATTGCTTATATAATGAAGATAGATCCGTAACAATTTCTCATTTATATTTTCTCTCTGGGTGATGTTTATTCAGTTCACATTGAGGAATATCGTTTGCATAAAAATAAATAACGTTTTGGAATTCCAGAAATCAAAAGTAGTTGTTTTTCTCCCCAGTGAAATATTTCTCCTGTCTTATATAAATAAAAAATGTAAGTTATGAGACATCAAGAGATGAACTGACGATGAGAATTACCCGAGAAATATAAATTCATGGGATTGAATGTTGTTTATTGCGAATACGCGCCAAATGGTTTCTTTGAGAGGAATAATATAGTTTAATGGAATTTGCAGAAATGAAGACAGACTAATGAACGTCTGTGAGGATTATAGGAAACATAATTCAGAACTTTTACTCTCCAGTATAATTCAAATTAAATGACTTTTGGATGACTGAACGGAAGTTTATCAGAAATTGAAATGAATCATTTTGTGTTTTCGGTAAAAACCGCACAGTTGATCATATTCATGGTACAAGTGGACTGATCAGAGAATTTGCATCGAATTTGGCGTAAAAAATGAATGAAGCTGCTCGAAAATACTTGAAATAGTAACGGTGGCATACGGCGATTGTACTCTGATTCAGAAAAATATGTTTGTGTTCCTCTATACGGGCTTTGAAATTTCTTACCTAAATAAAACATCAGGCATAACCCACAAGATGATTTACACTCTTCTAATTTTTATGAAACTGAACTTTTATATTTGTCATTCTTAATGTGCATGCCTAAGTTGTTGTTAGTTTTGAAAGCAATATTTACACCTTTGTTGTGCAGAAAATTTAAAATATTCGTAGTGGGATGTCCTAAGTGGGTTAAGGTTTCATAACTTTTATCCTCATTTCTTCGGATTCGGTAAACTTCCTTCAAAGCTTGGCTGTGTAACTTGTTTGATAATCATAATCATTGTTGATGTCTATTTGTTTTATTATGTTCAGTTCTTCATTGTAGTTCGCTTTTTGAAAGCGAACATTTAACAGTCTGTGAAACATACTGTTGAATGCTGCTACTTTGTGCTGATAAGGGTGGGTGGACGAATTATGATTGATAATATCTGTATGTGTTAGTTTACGATGAAGTTAAAAATCATATATATTGTTGACTTTCGTTATTGTCCTGTCCAAAAAATGTATAGAGCCTTTTTTTCAATAGAAGTTTGTCATAGAAGTGTGGAGAAAATTCAAGGCAATTGTCTGTTCGCTCCTGTGAAACATACCAGGACATCATCTACATATCTATATCAATACATGAACTTTCTTACCAGTGGTTTACGGTGTATTTTTCTCTTCAAATTGTCCATGGAAATTCCTGCCTGAAGGGAATAAGTGGGTTTCCCATTATGAGACCTTTGCAGAATGAGTAAAAACTTTCGTTGAATAAAAAGAAATTTTGTGACAAACAAGCGGTAGCAAATCTTATATTTCCTGTTTCACAACAGGGTTGTAGTTGAAATGGTCTATCAATCCTGTAGTGTAACAGAATTTTATTGGTTTCAGAGACATTTATCTTTTTGGAGAAAACCGATGCCTGGATTCTCGTGGCTTTGAATTGAAACTGGTTACTTCCACTCCAATTTAAAATCACCTCTAGATTCTCATCAAGATATGCAACATCCTGCTGCTGGTGTAAATGTGCATGGACAGTTGATGTCCTGGAATCGAAATGGAATGTCGAGACAAGTGTGCTCTCATCAGCAATAAGTCGTCGATATACAATTAAAAAACGGGTTGAAGATAATATGGATCTCTGGAGGTCACCAGCGTTAATAATAAAAGTATTAGAGAGATATCTATCGACGACCACTTGTAAGGAACATTTTTTCAGGAAGCTAGAGAGCCATACACAACAATGATTCGAAAAGCTATAGCTGCGAAGTTCGACCAGCCACACACGGTCAAAGGCCTCAAAAATATCAAACGCAATAGCTCTTGACTCCGTTTTTCTCCATTTCGTTATTCTAAATATGGGTGACATACGATACAAGGTCACATGTTGATCTTTGTTTTCGAAAGCCATATTGATGATCTCTCAAGATGTTGAAACCTTCAAGAATACTGTTGTTCACGGCTTTCTCCATGATTTTTGATATCGCTGATAGCAAAGCAACTGGTTACTAAACACTGAAATTACCAGGAATTAACATACAAGCTACAAACAAAAAAATTAAAATTGAAATATTGATAAAAGCTGGAAAATAAAAATATTATTCACAGAAATGAAAAATAAAAATAATGAAGATTAAAAGATTCCAAACCAAGTTACGTCACGACGTTTTGATTGTTAGTATCCACAATCGTCATTGGTGTGATCGAATTGATCGATGTTCATCGAATCCTGGTCCTGGAATACTATAATTGATCCACAATTTTGGTAGCGTTCTGGTTCAATTTGAATACATAGAGGAAAAATCGCCCTATGACATCATATAGTAATGAGCTGGAGAGAGACAAAATGTTTAGCATGAATGTATAAAGTGTAAAATTCTCTATTGCTAATCACACCACGATACAATAAAATGAATATTCATTCAGAAGGTACAAAAACATATTACAGCAAAACAGCCACAACTTTTGAAACAACCTAATCAAACGTTCATTATGTGAATCTGGATGTGATGAAATCGGTCGATTCTTGATGAAAGTCCATAACGTATTCAAGAAAAACCTTGGCATATCCAGGCGTGCCTTTGCTCTATGTTTGGCATTCAACGACTCCGTTTGTTGAGAACTCTATTTTTGCTTAGAGCAGACCCAACTCATGCACCTTATCAAACAAAAAATGTCTTCATGTTTATCAACTTTGATTCCTGTACATTTCTTTACCCTTGTTTGTTATCCCGAACTTCCAGACGGCCCAAAATGTATCACCTCAATATTTTCCGTTCATCCTAAAAAAAATTCCACACAAAACAACCCGTTGGGCTGCGCCAGTTTTGCTCAACGTTTCAACCCTCTCATAAATCATATTTAACTCTTGTTACAGTGCCGGCAGGAGTACAAGAACGCCTACTTATCTTACTTATCAGCACCATCCACTGAAAGTCTGAGTGCGTATTTCAACACGCACAACGCTTACATACAACAGTTGCATGCAACGAATGGAATGATGGAAGAATTTGGGAAGCATACTTTGCCGTCTTTATTACAGGTAAGAGAGTGTAATGCATGACGGATTTCTCTAACCGGGGTTTGGCCGCGGGTTGTAGAAACTGGGTCGTCGAGTTTCTCTACAAAGGAGTATGTCGATGTCAATGTTTGAAATGCTTTCACATTATTCACGCGAAGGAAATTTTTGATTCCATAACCAGACGACAGATTCCATTTCCACATTGTCGACGTATGAAAATCAAAACGACAAGCTTACTTTTGCAGTAACTGGAACTACAAAACATACTTGAACACTTTACGATTGAGTATAAATCTGAGAAGATGATACCACTATTGATACGACAGATTTTGGCTTTTAGAGCTCGTGAAATTTTGTTTAGGCCGTTTAGCGTTGACCGCTCTAGCAAGATAGGTAATTATAATTCACCAAAACTCGTCTTGTGAAGAAAGTTTCAATTTATTTTGCTACCAACAGAGGTTAACTGAAAATGATTTAGATGGGACAACTTATCCGTATTGCCAGTGGCGTAACTATACCGTTCGAGGCCCGTGGCAAATTCATCGGATGGGCCCCCTCCCCCAATTAAAGAAGCTGAACCAACAACAATAAAAATTTTTATTTTATAATACTCATTTATACACTTTACTTGTAATTGTACAATAATAAATCACTACATCAAGTAGGTACATACAAACTTACATACATACATATATACATACATACTTGACTTACTGATAATTCACTTTGAATTAAAAGTACCTTATTTGGAGTAGTCAGCATCTAATTGATATGGGCATATAGAAAAGTCAAAATTATTTGAAAAACAAAAAAGCAATTTGATATAGGCATAGGCAGTCTGAATCATATTACTGTTGTAAGCACACAAGTTGTTCAAAATGTGAAATTTTAATTATTAAAATTCCTTTCTTGGGACTTCCTGTTCAGCAAAAGTGGTAGTGACATCATCAAAGTTCAAATTTCGGGCCATAGAATTTTCGATGGATAGAATAGTCAAGTTGCTCAACCTGGCTTGTCCCA
>WOGP01009362.1:0-10779 GCA_015342065.1 Leptinotarsa undecemlineata | reverse complement strand
GGCACGTATAACCTGAGGAAATAATAAACATGGGAATTTGACAACTATAAATCCATTGAAGAGGGATTTACGGGGCCTGTTCAAAAAATACGGTGCATGAACTTGAACTGTTGATAGTGGCGTACGATGACTGTACTCTGAGCCAGAGAGTCAGAATAATTTTAACATGTAGTATAAGCTTTTCACAGAAGGTCAATAAGATGTGTAAGACGATGCTCGCCCTGGACGCCTTAGCACATCAACAATCAATGAAAATGTCGGCATATCCGGTGGCCCATACCATGCAATTTTTTCGGAAATTTTTGACATGAAGCGTGTATGTGGCAGCAAAGTCCGTTTCAAAATTGCTGAATTTTGACCAAAAAAAAAAAAAAAACCGTCGCGAACACAATTTGTCAATCGCTCAAAAAAAGACTCCTGTCGATTGGTCGAAGAATATGCTCAAAAAATACGATCGCGGTGCTTCGAAACACGTTTATGACATCGTGACAGCAGTCGACTGTATGGGTGTTTCAAGAGGAGCCGAATCCAACAAAATTTGTTCGCGCACGAAGCACTTCCAAGCAATTGGTCGCCTGTTTTTTCGGAAAAACTGGAGATGGCGCAACCGTACCACTCGAGCAACAGTCAATTCTGAGTGGTACACAAGCATTTGTTTGCCAGTTGTCTTCCAATAAATCAGTAAAACCAACCGCCGAAGACGGATTACTCTTCACCACGACAATGCGAGCTCTCACACATTGTCTCAAGCAACTGCATTTCTGACCACCCAAACATCGATTTGATGAGTCATCCGCCGTATAGTCCTAACTTGGCACCGCATAACTTCTTTTTATTCCCGCACGTTTATATGAACATTTCGTCCTAAAATTACTCAAAGAATCGTCTGTGAAATTTATGGTACATACTTGATTAACACCCTGTATAACTCCAAAACTCTTTTGAGGTTGTCTGTCATTTCATTTTGAAAACTGCTTGTATTCAATTTGTATTCTTTAAAAATAAGTGTTTTTCTTAATCGTCTCAAGCCTTTGAATTCTCCATAGTAAAGCTGATTCTTATATAATTATCATTTTTTGTACATTCCAATTTTCCGCTTGATGCATTTTACCGTATTGAATGAAAAATAAATTGGAAATCTTTTGTTTTTTAATTCAGGAATTTGAAATAGACCTTTATGTAGATTTTTGTAAACTGAGAGTCCTCGATCAACAGTTAAGTTTGAAGAAATATCATCCCAAGCGTGATTCGAAAAAAAAATGAATTGAGCTCATTGTAAGTTTCTTTTCTAAATTTGTAAATGTAAGAACTTGTTTCACTGGAAGAATTAATTTTAATGTAGCTGATGTGAAACTTGATTGGAGGGTGATAAGAATCCGAGCATTACGTTGGTTTTAGTAACATTGGGTAATAGAAATCCTCCTTCAAGATGCTGCGTAAATAAAGTCTTTTTTTATATCGGCATTAAAAGTATATGACCGAAAAATTGGGGGGAAGTCTTTTTCGAAATATTTTATTTTCATTAAGTTCGATGGCTCAAAACTGAAATAACAGAATGTTTCAATAATGTTAGTTTCAATAATGATTTCCTCAATCTATATTATCTTTCCTTGAAAAGCGATCTAAAACGCCGCCTGTGTTAGTAACTTCTTTTGTGTGTTGAATTCACGGTAACGTAAACTTAGACATGGTTTTCACCTGCTAAAGGGATATGCACACACGAATAGTACAAAGATGGACGAAAATACTAACAAATATGTAATGATAGGTAATGATTACAGTTTATATTTCGGGGATTGTTGCGATTTGGAAAAAGTGACCTTGAAGTAGAAAATCTGAATAGAATATCTATATAAAAAATTGTAATTCAGCTTCCCAGTATTCCTCATCGAGAAATGTTATTGATCGGTAAACAAAAATTAATATCGTTTCATAATATCAGTTTGTCGGAAGATGCTATAAATAAAAACATCTCATAATCACATGATCGATTTTTCATAACCAGACAGCAAGGACAAATTTAGGCTCACATCAGCGGCACCGGGGTAAAAGAACAGACAAAGCAATAACCCACCTGCTCTAACTCCTTCTCGATTTCTCCGGCTCTGATGACCAGCGGCCCTCTGACCGCATATTCCATCACTTTCACACATGGATTCAGATTTTCCGCGGTCAACGTAGGCTGGTAAGTTGCCATCGCGCGACGAGCTTCTTTTTCCAGCGCCCAACTCGATCGAAAACCAACAGCTGACTTCTGCCTGTGAAACGACGTACTAGATTGGCGCAACCTGATTCCATTGTATATTTGGAGAGGCGATAATAATCGAGATGTTGACATATTGGTTTAGGGATATGAACGGATAGTCACTTGTTTGAGGAAAGTCGACGACCTTGTGAATTAAGTACGATTTTGTTGCACAGTTGATACGAAAGTAGCTGGACCGGATTCAGGCACAGGTTGCAGTCAACTACCGATTTAGATTTCTCGGTAAATATCTCGGGACCGTACGGTTGAAAAATTAGGGTTCATTAGGTTGTCGGAAGCCGAGTTTTATCTGGTTTATGAGCTGCAGTGTCAGCAGTTCATCGCGATAAAATTATCGAAAAAAAACTATCGTGATGTAACCAATCACCAGCTACTGATTTTCAGAGTCTACTGATGCTATACGTCGTAAATATTATTTCGTAATAGTTTGAAGGAGGTGGATATGCACTTTTGACTTTTGTATTTACCGATTTGGAGTCGGTTCAAAACTATTTTAATCCTTTCATTAAAACCTCGATCAATACCTGAATAAGAGTTACGTAATGCCTACATGTTAACCTATATTATTTTTCATCGATCGAGTCGAACAGCTCAAATTTAAATTTGACGATATTAAAAGGTTCAAACCTTTGTTATCGATTTTGAATTAGTAACTAACTGCTAGTTTGAAGTATCTAAGAAGACAAATGTTAGCATTTTTTAAGCAAATACCCTAAACCTTTCCACGCGCAAGCGTAATAGTAATTTAAACATTTGCGCATTGAAGATGGTAACATTGAATATTGAATGCAAACGGCGACACCACTGACTTATTTAGAGAAATACGACACGTGGAATGAGACGAAAAAAGAAATCTTTTATATAGTTTTTAGTGTGTTCGTTTGTAAAAGGACAGATGGTGCTCTATCTGATATATAAAAAATTAAAATGAATGTACGAATATTATACAAGGGTAGGAATTATTATTCCATTAAAGAAAATTAAAAGATCGTCTGTTCTTACCAATGAGTTTATGATTATTTGATGCTAACTGATATATAAAAACATTTATTCTGAACAAAACTTTATGAATATTATTTTTATTCAATTAGTACCCTTTCCCAGCCTGTTTATTTTCAGTCTCTATTATTTCGGTTGAAGAAGAACGTACTTCAACAATAGGGAACATGCATACCTATGTCTCATCGACATTAACCCTAATAAATATGTGAAAACTGTTTGGAGCTACGAATAAACATTTTATTTATTCATTATAAAAAAATTGAGAATGCCCAATTTCAAAAACCTGGCAAAACGTACCCCTGGTGGAGAGATGAATCTTCACTTCCCTCAGTTCGTTTTATCACATTTGTCTTAATCTACGTGTTCGATGCTTCTCAAGGATTTTTATTGATATTATTGTTGATCAAAAGGTAGAAATTTGAGGTAATGTTCCAATTATTATTGATACATTATCATTACCGAAGTCGATTGTACTAATATTGTCAACAACACTGATCGTCGGTTCTCTATAAAAAATTTTAACAACTTGCGTAGACGCAGCTGTCTCTAACCACATAATAAAGATGCACAGAAACCCTGTAATCATATACAAAGCTAACTTATCCCTTGTACTTTGGTATGTCTATACATATACAAAGCTTTGTATACCTATGGATTATACTCATTTCGCTTTTAGTCCAGTCATTTTAGGGGATTTGCCTAGGAAAGTGGACATACCCAGCGTAAATTTGTATAAACTTTGTATTTTGGCATCATAAAAGTATTCTCAAAATTTACATATGATTCGACGGCTGCAACTTCGAAAATTGGGGGTCAAAAGTGAAAAAACCGACTTTTGCACATTTTTTTTTGCCAATATCGCGTTTCCAATGGGTTTTATGCTAATTGTATTCTTTATTAATATTGTAGAGAAATAAATTCTCTACAACTTTTGTTTCAAACATTTTTTCATACGTTGAATCGTTTTTGAGATAAAGGGCAGCGCGAACGCAGATTAAATATTTTTTGAAATGAACTGGTTATCCCGATCGAAATCAGCTCATTTAAGATTTATAAATTATTACTAAATGAATAATTATAAATAATTTTCATTTTTTATTAACAAATACATTACATTTAAATATTTTTTCAATAATTATTTATTTTCAATTAAGTATCAATTTATTTAATAACACTTACCTTACCGTGTAGTTACAAGTTTGTAGAGGGAAAAATATATATAACATTATAATTTAAATCTGATCTAAAATAATTATTCTTTAATAAATAAAAATAAATAGAGAAGAAATTAAATTAAAAAAATATTTTTAATAAAAATCTCATTTGATACATTTTTCAATTAAAAGAATGCTGAGTTTTAATTTCAATTTTATTCTTCTTCTTCATCATCGTCGTCTTCTCGCAGCTGTAAAAACTTAAGGGCGTTATCATCTTAATTGTCATCTTCACCCAGATTCGTTTCCAATTCTTCCATGATTTCTGGATCAAAGGACCTATCTTCATTAACATCGGTACATCATTGAGACACTGGCCACAAGCTAAAGAGCATTGCAACCCCGCTTTTCTGCATCCACATTTCGAACCAAAACCACTTTTGCATTTACAGAATATCGTATTGAGTAACTCATCTGGAGCAGGTGGTAAAATGGTCATGATAGGTTCTAGCAATCCGTTACGCATTGTCTAACCCCATTCCTGTGGTTCCAAATCATGTCCTAGTCAAGTTTGAACTTGGTAATAAACACGATTAAAATGTTGGTGAGCTGCTATACTTGTTGGTGGAATACTTGATAACTGCACAGATTGAGCTTTGTTAGCTTGACATATTGTGCATAACGAAGATGATCGATAGTATCTACAGACTTTGGAATATTATAAACAGCTAATAAAGTTTGCAATCCACTAGCAAATGATCTTTGAACCGGGCAGTTTTCTTTTTTAAATGCTGCGGCAAGTTCATCCATTTTTAGATAGTTTCTCGAATGTTCTTAAAAACGTTTTTTTTTCATTTTTTAAAGAGCGCAGAAGTCATATCACAGCTTAAAGCGTGAAGGAACAAAATTTTAAACAATATTTACTAATTTGTTTTCTACTTAAAATGCAATTACCGTAGAAGAGAATTACAAGTAGAATGTAATTAAAATTTGCAAGTGATATATAATAATCAGAAATGTAGTTTTTGAAATACAGAAATAAATTGCATTATTGAATTCATAGATCGGTTCATTAATGGAAAAAATATTTAATGTATTTGTTAACGAAAAATGGAAATCATTTATAATTATTTATTAGGTAGATAATAATTTATAAACCTTAAATGAGCTGATTTCGATCGGGACAACCAGTTGATTTCAAATAATATTTAATCTGCGCTCGCGCTGCCCTCTATCTCGAAAACGATTCAACGTATGAAAAAATGTTGTAGAGAATTTAATTCTTTACAATATTGATAACGAAAACAATTAGCATAAAACCCATTGGAAACGAGATATGGGCAAAAAACATGCAAAAAGTTGGTTTTATTTATTCGTGACCCCCAATTTTTGAAGTTGCGGCCGTCCAATCATATGTGAATTTTGCAAATACTTTCATGATGCCAAAATACAAAGTTTATACAAATTTACAGCTGGGTATGTCAACTTTCCGAAATACAGGCCTAAATCGATCTAAAATGACTGGATAATTTTGTTTTGTGGAATCTTCCGACGCGAGAAATGAGATTGACAAATATTTGTACACACGTTGATAGATGACACAAGAATCGTTTCCAAATGTGAAAATTGGTGTGCGCCTCTATGACTGAAATGCCAAAGTTCGTTGGATATCCAAATTTTTTATGAAGAATCATAAGTGCCATTGCCGTAGACCGAGTGTTTTCATCAAAATATTTTACATAGGGAGGAATCCAAGTGTTTACACCATTGTATTTTTATGAATCTTGCTCAGAATACTGCGAGCACTCAGAGCAAAAAATATAGAGATGCCTTTCTATGTTTTTTTTATGTAGGCAAAATATCAGTGAGTTGTTTGTACACAAAAACAAGAATAGCCGATACCAGATCGTGTTTTGACAGTACAAATCGTACTTGATCGTCTTAGTGTTTTTGACATCCGATTGGCTCTATTCTATTATTTTTCATGTTCATGTTTGAGAAAGTTTGATCACATAAGGCGTTTTCTGGCGCTCATGTATTCAAAACGCTATTCATCAGTAGTAGTAGAAAAGTTTATATCACAGTGGGTTTGTACGGGAAGCCATAGAAATTCATATACATACGGAAAACTACAACAAAAAAGAGGTGGCGGTAACGATTAACCGGATTTGGAATCCCATACTAAAAGATGCTAAAGTGGCAACAGCGCAATGCAATGTTACGTCATTATTAACAGGAAATAACGCTTCGGCCAATAGCAACGCATTAACAAGAGAGCCGGACCACAGGCCGGACAACCTGAGTCAACATAAATACAACTACGAACTAGAAATCACCGGTCATCGGTAAACCTCTGTAGAAGCCAGCCACTCGTGCTGGCAAAACGTAGGATGCAGTTCCAAACTACAACAGCCTTCAAACCTAATGAAGATAGTAACACTGATAATGTTGTATTGCTTAAAATCGCTTCGTAAATGGGCCATTAAAATGTGAAATGAAACTTTTTATGTTTTTACCACTTTCATTTGTAATTAATGTTACTGCAGTTTCGTCCTATACTATAAGGACATTTTCAAACATTACAATAAACTTGTCTGAAAATGTCCTTATTGGAAGAAACTGCAGTAACATTACTTTCAAATGAAAGTGGTAAAAAAACATAGAAAGTGTAATTTTTTATTTTTCATGATGATCTGCTAACCATGTAGTAACGACTACATCCATCAACTTATTAAATACCTACGAGGAAAATTTTTTTTATTGTGGTTAATCCCTATGATATAGACATATACCATCGCGGCCTTTTTTGTAGACCTTTCAGAAACCTCTAAAATTTCCAGTGTTTCTCTACTATATTATGCATATTATATACATATAAACCTTCCACCTGAATTACTCTATCTATCAAAAAAACCCGCATCAAAATCCGTTTCGTAGTTTTAAAGATCTAAGCATACATATAGACAGACAGCGGGAAGCAACTTTGTTTTTTACTATGTAGTGATAATAATAAGGACGGTGAACTTACTATTGTATTTGTCCTTAATTAATCGAAGACTTCCTTATACTGTATTCTAATGTTTTTGAATTATGTATGAGTTTGCCACCAAATTTCGCAAATAAACCCGGCATGCGTCAGGTCATATGTCAATATATTTTAGAAAGGTGCGTTGTCAAGTCAATTAAGTTTCAGTAGATCTTCTTCGTTGCAGGTATAACGGATTTATTAATTTAAAAACTTTCAATTTAATCCACTTTTTGATGTAAGGATGCCAATGCACATTGACAAACAGAAAATGACAATTGACACGTGGTACCTACACCCTCACTTTGATTCCTTTAAATTCGGAAAATTTTAAGCGTCAATTTTGGATAGTCTACATGGATTTTAAAAACTCTTAATTCAAAATATTCTGAATAATCAATTACTCGCCATATATGGACTATTCAAACATGAATAAACATAACTTTTTTACCTGTATATCCTTAGAAAATATAAAAAAAGAAGAGGTTTTGAATTTGTAAAATTTAAGAAATAGTTATGTCAATCATAACCTTGTCAGCGAGATAACGATATCCTATCGTGACAAAATATAATAATAAACAATCATAGACTTCTTTCAACGTGTCTTTGTTTAGCGGAATTATTATTTCACTCAACCACGTTTGAAAGCATTACAAAAAATTGGACGACATCCAGTTATTTTCAGGGCAAGGAAACAAATAATAAAGGTTATGTTTAGAATTTAGGCCACTGTTGGATGAGCAATTTCATGTCAATAACATTGAGTTATGGTTTGTTATTATAAAGATGCATAGAAACCTTGTTGTTTGAACCGAATCAGATTGTAAACATTGGTGTGCGCCTCTGTGAATGGAATGCCGAAGTATATTGGATCTTTTTATTTGATCAAGAATAAAGAGTGCTGTAGATCGAGTGTTTTCGTCAATTTTTTCACACAAGGATGGTATTTATATGCATCTTAATTAGTATTAGAAAAAAAATGACATCTGATAGAAAAAACTGTTGGCATAAACATGTATAATACAAGTACGAACGCTCAATGCGATGGTTATTTTACATGAACGGACCTTATTTATTTTCAAATTAGGTGAACCATCACATCAAGAGAAAACCATAGTAGGTTGAGGTAATGTTTACCACAAACACTGACAACACTGCCTGAAAATCAACATGACGCGAATGAATGACAAATGACGACAAAGTCGCTTATGAACGTCATCCATTTAAAGGTTTTCCTTTCTATATAGGTGTAATAATTTTACATAGGTTATTCTTTGATCAGTTGGCATTTTTATTTTACTTGATATGGCAGCTCCTGCTCCTGTAGTAATTTCAGCGACTGCTAAACATACGGCTACGGTAAGTTCATTAATATGTATTCAGCTTCTTTTAAAATTACCTAATTTTTTTAGTTAATATTTCTACATGGATTAGGAGATACAGGGTGAGTTTTTTTGAGTTTGCTGGAAATATGTCTTGAACTGGCTTGGTTTTACTTGAATTGCTTTTCGTCTATTAGGATTAAGAAGAACTACCTTAACCAAATACCCCACTTGGTAGTTAAAATTTGTTAGGGCATGTTTTTACATTATTGATAGAAGTTGTACAGATTGATAACGTGCAAAGCACTCCCAGAACCGTTACATAGAAAGTACCTCAAGGGCCAGTTTTAGAACTGGTTTGGAAATATCTCAAGTATAATATCAAACTTCATTTTCAAAATGACATCACTTCGCTACAATTCAACAAAACTACTGTTATTTTGAATTAAAAGCAGTGAATTGTTGCTAATTTTACTGTGTGTTTGTCTTACGAACCAATGTACGTATATTGGTGAAGTCTCTGTTGTCTACATGATTCATGTGATCCTGCTTTTCTTAAATAATGCACAGATAGTTTTTGTGAGATTAATACTGTATGGAAAAAATGTTGACTATAAAAACCCCAAAATGCTCTACCACATTTCTGGAAAAATTTAAATAAAGCATGGTAGACCATTTGGGAAAATTGTACTTTATGGGATACTCAAGGATTTTAGCGATTTTTTCTGGGATGATACTACATGATGGTAGGAATTCAGAAAACGTTTTATTTTTAGTCAGACTCAATTAGTTTTCTAGATGTAGCCTATCAAAATTCGTATGATGGTCATATTTTACTTTTTTCTTTACAGCAAAAAACGATTGCAATTCACATATTTTGTATTTATAAACCTTATTCCATATCATCGCATCTTTTGCTATCCCTTTTCTGAAATACATGAGGTTTTCAATTTAGTAGGTCAGGTTGGATGTTTAGAAAAGACAGTTTTTTCAAAGTTAAATATTCGAAAATACGTTCCTTAATGGCGACGCGCAAAGTTCGTCCCTCGCGTGACAGTCCAACTTAACCTAACCTAACCCGATCTAACCTAACTCGACCTGGCCTAACCTAACTCGACCTGACCTAATCGAACCTAACCTAATCTAACTCGACTTTACCTAACCTAAACCGACCTTACCTAACCTAACTCGACCTTAGCTAACCTAACTCGACCTTCGCTTACCTAACCTAATCTAACCTAACCTGACCTAATATAACTCAATCTAACCTGACCTTTAAATTCTAGAAGGAATGTATTTTCGAATATATAACTTTGAAAAAACTATATTTTCTAAACATCCAACCTGACCTATAAATTGAAAACCTCATGTATTTCAGAAAAGGAATAAAAAAGGTGCGATGATATGGAAGATTTGTAAATAAAAAATATGTGAATTGCAATCGTGTTTTGCTGAAAAAATCGCGAAAATTCGTGAGTGTCCCATAAGATTAAATTTAGTTCATTGGCGACTAATAAGAATTTGAAATGTGTTTTGTTTTATATACTGTTGCTGTTCAAATTCACACCATCGTCGTAAAATTGAAAGATGATTTAAGTTAGTTTTTGGTTTAAAGATTTTGAGTCACACCATTTGATTAATCTGTTTGAGTCGCATTGTGAATCACCTTAAACCAGAATGAAATCGAGTTCGTTCAGATATAAAACACATAGGGTCCACAACGGAACTTTGTGGGACACCACAGGATTCGTATCCACTTCGTAATAGTTTTCTTTTTGTTTTTATTGAATGTTTTCTGTCACTAATGTTTTAGTTGAACCAATTTTGTATTTGGAATAATTTTTCAGTATACTGATTCAGCTGAAACAGTTCAGCTGATTAACGGAAAAACAGATTTTAAACAGACTACAAGGCAAATTTTCGTTTTGAGGACACCCGGCGATTTTGAAAAAATTTTTGACTGTACTTACGTATTTTGATGCGTAGATTACGAATCCGAAAGAAAAAAGC
>WOGP01009361.1:0-10780 GCA_015342065.1 Leptinotarsa undecemlineata | reverse complement strand
GCCATAACTTTTGTAACAGTGAAATAAAAATGTTGTCCGTTGCAGTTACTGAAAAAATCTTGCATTTAGGAACGATGCAATACTTGTAACGTTATTTTTTATCATCATTCATATTCACGCAGTTGTTACACTGCAGTAAAAAACACACAACTTGCTGTCTACAGCTTTAGCACACGTATTTTGCTTATTCGCCAGCCTCTAGCACTCCCTTGTCGCCGAGTCGACTGATGTGACGTCAAGCTTGACCACGCCCCGTTTCGGTGAACGCCACAATCAACAATTAATTTGTGGGGGAAGATAAAGAGTGAAAATTCAGATGTACTATTTGAAACATAAACTTACAAATTAACAAATTAAAAAAATTGTTAAATTAGCCGATTATCATTGATGGATCAACTTGCAGCAGCATTTTAGCATCTGCTTCAGAGGAATTGCTCAACAAATGCAAGATTACTTGTGGTTCGGGATGTGGAAGAAGAAGATAAAATTATAAGTAAATTCTTGTAATTTTTTTTTTTCTACAATAATTTTTGACCGGAACTACCAGTTAACCTTAAATGATGCTCTAAAATGTGGAAGCAAAATGTAGGGAATTCAATCGTCTACAATACTGATAGTGAATACAAATAGTGAGAAAGCCATAGGAAACAAGATATTTGCAAAAAATGTGAAAAAATCGATTTTTGCATGAATTTGGCTTTGAATTGCTTTCGCATCCATCGTATTCTCCAGATCTGGCTCCCAGCGATTTTCTCTTTCTCAGACCTCGAAGAATGAAAGAAATTTAGCTCCCTTGAAAAGGTACTCGTCGAAACTGAGGCCTATTTTGATTTCCATAAGAAA
This sequence comes from Leptinotarsa undecemlineata, assembly GCA_015342065.1. NCBI lineage: Eukaryota > Metazoa > Arthropoda > Insecta > Coleoptera > Chrysomelidae > Leptinotarsa > Leptinotarsa undecemlineata. Next base: position 9,937 of record WOGP01009361.1, on the reverse strand, counting down.
TTTGTTGCAATTTCCCATACCGATATGAAATTGTGAATTTTGGAATGAACTAACAAAAATTTAATGTGGATCAGTAAGTGTTCTCAAATGCGGTGATTTACAATCATTTTATTTATTGTATTGCTACATTCAATTTAGTTACAGTCATCATGGACGGTGCCAATCTATCCAATAATACTTCAGGATAGGATTGAAATTAAAAGCGAATCATGTACATATTAATTTTTTAAGCTTCATCAAATGGAGGTTCACGACCCAACAACTTGAACTGCCCCACCTTCCAGAATCTCTCCGCACTGATAAAAAGCTCAGCACAAAGTGGGTGCTTCTTCATTTCCTCCTTCCATTTTCTGAATCGGGGAAGGTCGTCCTCACCAAGTGGCAATTCCTTTCCCAGCCTCAGCGACACGCAGCCAGATCGTTCTTCCCAAGGCCACAACATGTAGTCCAGCTGAAATTGCAATATCGATACTAATATGGTGAAGTTGAATAATTGTTTCATTAGTTTCAAATGCCGGATTTGAAAAATTGTATCTGTCTATGATAGACACATCCATGAGGCTATTTAGCATCACGTTACAATTCTTAGTTAGCGTGAAATATAGGTATTTGTGAGAAAAATCGGAAGAATGGTACAGCACAGATATTGGATATGTCTCATGAAGAAGATATGCCTCGTAAAGCTATGTCTCTTGAAGATATGTCTCGTGTAAAAGATATGTCTCATAAAAATTTGTTTCATGTAGAAAATTTGTCTCATGTAGGAGATATGTTTCATGAAGATATGACTCGTGTAAAATGAATGTCTCATGTAGAAGATATGCCAAGTATAAGATATGCCTCACGCAGAAGATATGTCATGTAGATGTCTCATAAAATATGTCTCATGTAGGAGATATGTCTCATGAAGATATAACTCGTGTAAAATATGTCTCATGTAATATGTCAAGTAGAAGATTTGCCTCACGTAGAAGATATGTCTCATGTAGGAGATATGTCATATAGAAGATATCTCTCATAAAAATATGTCTCATGTACAAAATGTGTCTCATGTAGGAGATATGTCTCATGAAGATATGTCTCATCTTATCACCACCATTTTAGATGAAATTACAAGATGAAGCATTCATTTATGTCATAGCATTACGATTTTATGTCACTGGAAAAGACACCTTTACTTGGTGGTGACAATACATATAAACAATAATCTCTTCATGATGATATGATGATCATGGAGAGTTCAATCAAATACAAACAAAAACTTTATCCTTTTATGCTATTCAATGTTCATATGAAAGTAGTTGTTTCTAAGAAGTTTTTTCTTTCAATTTTTACCTGGAAAAATTTTTCTATCATTCTTTCTTTGGAAGTTCGTAATATTTATCGTTTAATGAAGGAGAAGTAGACAGTGTTTTTCCAAAAAACTAGTATCTCCTAAAAATATGTCTTTTTCAATTTAAATAAAATTACTGTGGTCTATCCACAAGAAAAAAGATCAGAACAAGAACCGTTGTGAAGATTTATACAGTACTTATCTGTTTAAAATCTGTTTTTCGGTTAATCAGCTGTCGCCCACATACGAACGACAACCCTCAGAAGTTGAGAAACTTGTGCGAGCTAAGGACTAACGAGGTCTTACCTTTAACATGTGATTCCTAACATAGACTTATGTTTGGATAATATGAAAGACTGAAGAAATAGATTAAGAAAACTAAAAACAATCTGAATTCAGTCTGTATTATTTATCCATAACAAAATTTTGTTATCTGTCATTTTGTTTTTGCAAATATTTTCTTCTTAAATACAAGAAAGTTTATCAAATTTTATATATTTACTATCCAAACATTGATATCTCGAATGAAATAAACAGTCCTCAGTTTAAAGGTTTGTACTCTAATCAATGTTGACCTGAATACTCATACAAAAAATACAACAGGACAATAATAATGATTGAATGACTCACGTTGATAGTATGAAAAATGATTGAAGCATGTGTAACATAATACACACCATATTCTTTGCAAGGCATTTTTTCAGAGAATCTGCTAATGATTCAGCTTTATTTATTATTGAATATCCAAAAACAGCAACAAAAAATAATGCATACCATTCCAGGTTTCTCTCCTCCAAAAAACCTAGTCCCCCTTTTTCCAAGTTCATCCTCGAAATCTTGGAGAGCTTCTACAAACAGCTTGGCCCATTCCTCTGGTGTCGTCTTATCATCCTTTCCAAAGCAACATTTCATATAAAGCAAAGAGGAATCCTCAATTTTCTGAATCAACTCTCGGTCTTTCTTCTTTGTTTCAGGATCCGAGGGGTACAGAGGGTGTTGATGGGGGTATTTTTCTTCTAAATACTCACAAATATCCAGGCTTTCGAGTATTATATTTGATCCATCAAGAAGAGCTGGAACCTTCCCTGTAGAAATTGTTGCTCTTGATATTTTTGAATAAAAAATATACACAACACATATGCACTGAACAACTACAATAGCAAATAAAAAATCAAGTATTGGAGGAATAAGCAGCTGAAGAACAAAGCCAAAATTCAAAATCCACTTGATAAATGAAATAACATCAGTAGCTAAATATTTAAAAATGTAAAAACATAAAATATACCTAATAGAAAAGCATACAATAAAATAGATTGGAAACACCGCTGAAAAACTTTATTCGTTAACATATTTCAACCATTTTTAAAATTATTGAATAAAGGAGAAAATTCAAAAAATTTATTTGAATTTTCAGGTCATACATACCACAATACCTTATCTTTAGCCAAAATTAAGATTGTGTATTATCAAATTTTGTATCAATAAAATTACTACGCCATTAGATTCAGAAATATTCTGAATGCTTAAAAATAACTGTGACCAAAATGTTATGAAAATATATTTAATTACAACAAAGATATGACAACTTAAAAATGAAAAACTCACTAAGTTAACAGTCACAAAAAAACACCCTGTATAGATAGATGGCATCGTCATAACCTTAAACCGTAATGTCGATGACAGATAGTCATGAAGTGTTGTTTTTAAATTAGAAGAAGAAGAGGATGAAGAAGAACTTTATGGGAATAGGTTACTCAACCAATAACTATATGCAATATAGTATTTTAACGAGGTGTGTATAATAATAATAAGGAAAATGTTAAAATTTCACAGGCTAGGTACTGATTGCCAAATCTAGGAAGAGACTAGTACCGTAATTGCGAAAAAGAAAGGGAGAGCAGAAATTGTCAAGTCTCTTCCTAGATTTGACAAGCGGTACATGTGATTAGCGATTTTTTATTTTTCATGTTGGTGTACTCGTCTTAGCTGTTTAGCATGTTAAGTAGTAGTTACCTCACTCAAATAATTAATAGTAAACGAGATACCAGGTAAAATTTGAAAAACAATATGAATAATTATTGGCAGAGACGTAGTATTTTTTCATAAAAAAAAATCGGTAACGCAAAGAAGTAAGTATCATAGTATAGGTACTCCGAAAATTGAAATAAACATTTTGAATTTTGTTCTTCACTTGATGACGAAAAATGTTTGAAATCTGCCAATGAATAAGGTTTTTATTGAGGTTTCCCCAATCTAAACACTGTATACACACTCTGTATAAATGACAGAAAATAGTAGGAACAACTACATTCAATTCCAGAAAGATTACAAACATCGACTCGGGTGAAAAAGTAAAAAAAAACAAGAAAAAACTGTATGTGAATTACAGAAGCATATAAATGATCCAACATCTATTATATATGAATCCTGAATTTAAAAAAACTTTGAGTACACTGATTCATCCCAACTTACCTAAGTCGACGAAAATTGTACTCGACCAGAATTCAATATCCAGTAATACTCTGTTAATTAACCTTACAAACTCACAAAATTAACTGTTTTTATATTCCACTGCATATTAGGTATTCATTAGGATTTATCACATTACACTTTTGGAACTTCACGTTAAGAATTATATCCAACAGACATTTATGTCATATTCAAGTCCGATTTTCAATTAATGGTTCTGAATAAGAAGCTACGAAAATAATGAATTAATGTAAGAATGAGAATGGAAAACTTAATATTTATTATGAATACATTTATTTCGTTGATTTTGATTATTTCTTCGTTTCTATAGCTTCTTATTAGGAACCATTAATTGAAAATCGGATTTGAATATGAAAATAAAAAAAAACAGATTTAAAATTTTGGGTATGTTAAGGGTCAAAAAGCAACTCTATTCGGATAACCTATTTCGGTATCTCCAACGCGAGAATTTGACGCAGTAGGCTGGGTTTGAGGATATTACCCGGGCCAAGTATTGCGAAAAGTGCGGCCCATACGTCCCACGTACGTCGAATATCAGTGTTGCCAACCATGAAACTCCCGAAAATACCAGAAACATGCGCAATAATTTTTACGTGATTATGGTCAATTTCAACCACTTATTAAAATAACAAAATCCGTCATTACAGAAAAGTTCAATCAATAATACAAATAACATTTACTGATTAACTGATTATGGTAGTTGTAATGGTAGTTATAAATAGCTGCAAAACATTCTTAGAGATTATTAACAATAACTATACTAAAAATTCAAATAGGCAAAAGGTTAATCCCATCATTCTTACCTTCCAAATGTATATTGAAGTACCATTCAGGCTTGTGGAATAGATTAATATTCACAATATCATGAGGTATTTCCTTAGCTTTCAGCACCAGCAAAACTCTCTGAGCAAACGGGCAAAATTTGTTGGAGTACACCCTCAGGAATCCCTCAACTCTAGGAGGTTCTTGCGACCCTGTATATCATGACAGGCATGAAAAACCGGTCATTTTTTATTGAAAATACACTCACCTGTAGAAAGATGTACTTCCGACATTTAGAAGCCTGAGAAAACAAATCGATTATTAATGGAGAGAGGGTTCGGATCTGAATGACCTTTTATAATAAAAATAGAATGAAGCAGCTATGTTTTTTGTTTTGAATTCGATTAGAGACAATGGTAAAACAAGATAACAGTTAGGTACTGTGTAAACAGTAACTGTTTGATAATTTACCGAGTGAAATGTAAACTCATTAAATAAAGCAAGCAACCAGCATTACATGAAATCAGGGTCGGTCGCACAAAATAACGGAAATCTTTCAAGTAACGGATGATCTGGGATTTTCCATTCTTCAATGAATTTTTAATTATATATTCGATGAAACTCACTCAGATTGACGTCTCTGGAAAAGGGTTTTAGGAACTAAATCCAGAAAAAATCATTCGCGATACCATATATAACGAAGTAAGTGACATCTTGTGATGGATGTGTGTACTAATAGTTAAATGACATCTGATCAATAATAAATAATTGAAATAATAACTTATGTAAAATCATTTAGATCAAATGAATAGAAATCACTTGAACCCCTTCCTATGTAGAAAACATTCGATCTACAGCACTCTTGATTCTTCGTAAAATAAATTGATCCACACCGAAACGATTCTTGCTCCATCTATTAACATGTGAAAAAAGTATGGTCAATCTCGCGTCGACAGATTTTGACAAAGCAAAAGCGAATCGGTATTTTTAGCCATCCTAGACTGGCGTCTTAATTTACCCTTAAGCTTAACAGAGGGCGTTAGTATACATTTAACACGAGCTTGGACATTGTTCTCGTACCTGATTATTAGATAGAATGGTACCCCTGGCGTAAAATAAATAATCTAATGCCCCTCACCTGAACCCAAGCACTGTCTGGATGCGCTGGTAACTAACCAAGTTAGCTAAATCTTAAACTAATAGTTTTCCATTGGTCAAATGTATGCATATTCAGTAAATTTCTGACCTCGATTTCTTCATACATTACTGAAGGATAGAAATACACTGAATATGCACTAATTTTACCAATGGTAAACCCTATAAGTTATAGCTTCTAACTTAGTTGTAGTTCAGGGCTTTCGAGCTTTGTGCTCGTGTGTTGTATACTATTTTTCTTTATAGCAGGTCGAAAGAACGGCATTTCAAATATTAATACCAACATTGTTCCGGGTGTTCAATGTTTTTGTTAACATTGACGAAATACTCCATAGAGTTGTAAGTTTCATCTTTTTAGTTAAATATTCAAAATTGTACCGTTTCCTTACTCGTTTCTTGATCTAGATCTAGAGCAAGAAAGCGGTACCTACATATGCCCAGTTGGTTGGCACAGGTAGGTTCTTGATTTTTTATTGAAATTCAATTATAAGTGCGGAAAAGGGTTACGAACTTGAAAGCCCTTATTCGGACGCCATCTACAGGAATTTCCATCTCTTGTTCAACACCTGTCACAGTATACCAATTTACTTACACCGGGATAGGAGACACTTCAAGAATACTAATCAAGCGAGGAATACTGTTTTCCTGAGAGTCCTAATAGGGTTTTGCATCTCTACCCTTGAAATGAATAAATGAAAAAACTGTTTTATCACTATTGAACACAAATTGTCACCGAATAAAGAAATTAGGGTGTCAAGGTTTTGAAATTCTCTACTATTTCCAATGGTTGCCTCAATAGGAAATTTAACAAGTACAGGATCTTATCCTAGCGTTTGATGCACTATACCTTGCAACTTCTAATCGAAACCGCATTTCCAGAAACCATCAAGGAAACTCAAGCCTGTTGTTTTACACTCCTCCAAATAGACCCTCTGATTCTTGAGATCTGGAATTCCGGCAGTCTACAGCAGTAGCCACCTCAAATAAAATTTTCACACTTGCAGATTTCGAAAGTTGTAATATATTCTTAGGGATGATTCCGTAAAATTTCACTTGAATCACCACCACGTGTTCCCTATCTGAAGCCAGGTGAGGAGAAGACCCTTTCACAATTGCATTATTCACACATAGAATCGATATGCTACCACCTGCTCCATTAGTCCCTTCAAACTAACTCACCGACTCTAAGTATAACATAACTAAAATGAAATATCTGTCTGCACCTCACTTCTCACCAAAGTTTATCGAATACTATAAGCAAAGTTTACCGAATACTATAGTATAATATATTATTCTGTAGTCTTTGTTCTCACTTTACGTTCATCACTAGGTATAAAAAACAACTCTATGACTGATCAAAAGAAGAGCACTTGTACCTATCCGTAACATGAATGAAAATGATTAAAATAAACAATATGTACTTTAAATATAGACTGCACTGCTCAGGGGAATCCCAGATTTGTAAAAACAGAAAATATAAATTTTTAAATGATTAGTATGTTATAATCTACAATTCAAAATTGGCAACAAGGTGTTTCTTTGCGTTCAGATTGCCTCGCAAACAGTATAAAATGAAATGTTACAAAATGAATAGCTAAATTATTTTCCTCTGAATTTGACAGGGAATTTTTATGTTCCGCCATTTATTATGAGGAAAAAAGGAAAAAAAAATGACAAAGAAAACAAATATGTAGATTCTTAGATAATTCATTTAGTAGGTAAACAAAAAATTACAAAAAAGAAAAAGTTAAAAAAATAAAATAGTTAAAGGGAAACAAAAAAAGAAAAGAAAATATAGCAACTCGTTAACTAACCAAATACTAATCTTCAGAAATAAAGAAGAGTGAACTATGCATCTTGAAAATATTTTAGAAATTTTACACGTTAAAATAGACTGGCAAATTAGTTATGCCAACGCCATTGGAACTCATCAATTGTACTTTCAACAAGCCATAAAGAAATAGTATTTTTCTGAATAACAGAAGAAACATCATAGTGCACTTTTTTAATGAAAATCCGTTCAATATTCTAGTTAACTTTTTCAAAAACTTTTTTATGGCCATGATGCCAAACAAAATATGATATATTGAAAGTGATTTTCGAAATACTTAATCCGCATTCTCTGGCACCATGACTCTTATCATATATTTGCAATTCCAAAAGTTATATCTACACTTATTGTAACTAAGTGAGTAAAAACTTGTCAGAATTTGTTTCCCATTCACTCAAGGATAGATAAATAGATATATAATTTTTTAAAACAGATGGTTTATTTAACTGTGTTTTGAATAACATGTATCCAACAAGTCACGCTGTTGTGAGCTGTTAGAAGAAAATAATTGTGTGAGAGTTATTTCAAAGTTCTTGATATCCACGGAAAAGATGACGGCAATTCTAGAATCTAAATACTTTTATTTATCACAATACTGATGACAATTTATAGCAGTATAGGAGACTGAATGATTTCAAATATCATGTGTTGAATTCCAAAAGGCTGCAATTCTGTAAAATTTTAGACTGTAGCAAGAAAAATGGATATTACACTCCAGCTGCGTGACTTTTTTTAAAATTCTGTATTATCAAATAGTTTCTTCTCGAATGCCTTAAAAACATGATAGAAATGATTGTTTGAAGGTGAATTTCATAAGTTCGGATTTTCATTGTCTATTGTCTAATATGATATGATTTGAAATCTCTGAAATAACGAATGAAAATCAAAATTAAAAATAATAGCTGAAAATAACAATTTAGCAAAAAAAACCCAAAAAATTTAGGCAAAACATTGAAAGTTTTACAATAAAAATGAAATCTCCGGGTGATAATAGAAATGACCGAAACTTGATGAAAATCAATTGTAACGTATTCAAAATTCATTTCAATGTGATATTTATACTCGACAGTTTAAATTTTATACTGGCCATACCGGAAGAACTGTCTTCAAAAGAATAAAAGAGATTAGAAGTAGTTTTTTATGAGAAGACATTTGCGACTCATTTATTGACAGAATCAGACAGACAATCACGAATATAATATTCTGAAGAGAAATGCTCAGAAATCCATATATTTAATATTTCGGGATTATTGTTCAATGATCAAATAGATCCGAATTGTTCCTCTTCATCGAATTTACTTTCAAACGATTAAATTGGTAAATAGGGTAGATCTTAAGAATAGGTAAAATGGGATCTCAATATCACATAGTTGTTCCTAGTTAGATTAATATTTCATGTAATGAATATTTCAGGTAGAAATTTTCCAGGTAGTAATAGTTATCGACACAGTCAATGACACAGAATTCGTTTAGTCAGTATTGAAGATGTTATTGTATAGCGGTTTTATAAACTGTCAAGTGAAGAGTCTGTCTACTTACTTCTTACAAAGTATTTATTTTTTTCCATTTTTCTTCTTTTTCTTGTTATTTCCAGATCCTTCTGTATTATTCAACGTCATCTAACAAAATTGTTTGTCACGTCAAGTTCAAGTTGGCAGCAACTTTCAAAATACTCGTTCCAGAAATTTAATGGATCAAGATTTTGAATTTTAATTTGAAAAGATACCTGAAATCCGTAATTAAGAAATATTAAGATTGGAACACATGACCTGAAAGTCTTAACACTTTTGGGTTTGTATATCATCCCAGTAAACTCTTATACGATATTTCAGACAGGTATAATTCAAGAATAATTTTACCTAAGAGTTAATTTCATGGCTGTCAGTTTTATAGTTTGTTAGGAAGAAGCGTTACATCCCTGTGAAACTGTTGGCGGCCTACCTTTCAATTTCTCTGTTATTTTATCGATTTGAAGGAAATAATCGTCATAACTGGATATACGAGGTCTCTTCAAAAAGTAAGGAGAATTTTCCATAATGAAAAGAGAAATGAAACTGTAGTAACGTTAGTTACAATTAAAAGTAAAAAACATAGAAGTTTTCATTTCTCTTTTCATTATGATCTCCTACCACATAGTAACGGCTACATCCATCAATTTATTAGAATTTTCCATGTTTTTTACCACTTTTAATTGTAACTAACGTTACTGCAGTTTCGTTCTATATGAACATTTTCAAACTTACACAATAAACTAACAATGATTCATTACATTCGCCAATATATACCATTCAGGTACTTGATTGAGTACCTCAATTTACAGTTCACATTGCGGATGTGCCAATTTAAAAACCGGAGAGTAAATTAAA
>WOGP01009360.1:0-10780 GCA_015342065.1 Leptinotarsa undecemlineata | reverse complement strand
AATGAAAGTTTGGAAGCAGTTTTACGTGTTGCTACAAGTAAATTTGAGCCAAATATAAAAAAGATTGTAAGCACTATGCAGTGCCACGCTTCAAATTGATAAATTCTTTTCGAATTTCAATAAATTATTATCAATTCTTTATTGCATTCAATTACCTATACTTCTGGCGGCCGGCCTGCCATCAGTTCATGATTTGCCCGAGTGGCCCCTAGTCTTCATAAGTCTGTGCAACCATGCTCTAGAGTATGTAAATACAGAATGGAGACAAAAATTCTCAATATATTATAAAATAGTATTTACGCGAAACATCCTGTAAGAGTTTTGTATACATTATGAGCTTTTATCAGTAAACCGTTTTCAAAATTCAACTTTCAGAAATAATTATGAATACCTTTTTGCGAGCTCATGAATAATAGAATATTACAGCGTTTTCCCCAGGTCGCTTTAACATGTTTTGCTTTCTTTTCATGATTTTCTGGTCCAGTCATCACCCAACACAAAATTTTCACTTCCTTATAGAGGGCATCAGCGAGATCTTTGTTTGTCATTTTATGGAAGGTATCATTATCATTGTGAGCGCCGACTTCTTCTTTTGGTCCTAACACACTATCCATATCACTTTCTCTGTGATAATCCTCATATTCGTCTTCATGGTCATGATCTACGGAATTATTTTTTTTGTTCTGGTGTGATTTATGAAACCTGACATTTTTCGGGTGATGGTGATAGTCATCACTGTACTTATATGTAGAAGTCGGTATCAATGTAACATATGCTATTGTGAAACCTATCACTATGCCAACCACCAGGTAGAAATACAGTTTGTTCTGAAATAAAAAGAATAATTTCAGTTACTGTAACAATAATTCCACGTCAAATATGTTTATGAAACGACACTATTTGATATGAAAATACTACCTATCAAAACGGTGTTTGACTAATATCACATTCGAAAGGTACATTGCTATTGTCCATACAGTCAGTCACATATCTTTTTACGGTTCCACTGCCTACCTAAGGTGTAAAGAACGTGCCGACAGCTGAATGGCCGCAGGGTAATATGCGATTTCGAACGGTCCCCTTGGGGAACCGGGCGAAACCTCATTGTTATCAACCTTCCTCTGCTAATGCGGGGCTATACCAGAGTAATCCACTACTCGTGGAAACACACATGAATAAAACAAACACAGACACAGAAAAACCAAAACCAATACCGAGGCTCGACAGAAATGCTCACCTCAATCTATGGTGGTAGCTGGGGATTAACAGAATTGTCCATCCCAATGAGGCTGGACATGGTGGGCATGGCAGATCACCCCGTGATGTATTACAAAGGCCAAGAACTAAGCGCATTAGCGGCTCCCAGGCCAAAAGGAGAAAGAGAGCGTTAGAGGCAGGAGTGGCAGTAACTAATAGTACACTCTCATCCTCCCCCACTCCACTGTGGCGGGCGCCAAGAGCTCCGCCTTAAATAAAGGCAAGGAAACGGCTGTCCCTGCAGGAAAGCGCCCTTGAGCACCTCCGCGTAGGGAATCACAAGAATCCATCGTATATCGTCTATTTTGTCCTTTTCAGGAATTCTTCCTGAAAAGGACAAAATGGACAATGACCTAGGAGGACAACTTCTCGGGAGGATGTACAATGGGTCACATGTGGCCTAAGTGCTGTGGGTCAACACTCACCCTCCATACTCTACAGATAGAGAGATGATTCGATTGATAATTCATCTAAAAAATTCAATATACCAAGTTTGAAAATGAAACTCATGTTATAGAATCGACTAAGTCCTGGAAATGCATTTCATTGGTTTGGACTTTCCCTGTCTGATATGATATAAATTGATTTGGAATCCCTGAAAGCATCTATAAAAAATTTAAGAAGTCATCGCCCGAAGACAATTGTAAATACTAACAATCGAAACGTCGTGAAGTAACTAGGCTTGAAATCTTTTAATTTTTCATTTCTTTTTAATAATTTTCAATTTTCATCTTGTATTAATAGTTAAATTTTTTATTGTTGCTTGTATTTTATTTCATTGTAATTTCAGTTTTTTGCTGGATATAGTTGTTATTTTTCAGTTACTCTTTTTTAATTTTTTATACAGTGTCATCCCCAAAGTATGACATATGAGAAACTTATTCATTAAGGGTTTTTCGATAAAAAGTGATTCTTGATAATACTTTGTGCACCCTTTAAAACTAAACATGCACCAATAAAATACAGAAAACACACGTAATATACGAGGAGTTTTCAAATATTCGATTTTAGACAACAGTAAAGGACACTTATTTTGAAAACTTTATGAAAATGTTATTCAGAAAAGCTGTTCAGCAATAAAAAATAGAGCTAGATTTGAAGTTATGGTCATCTAAGTGAAATTTTACTTTTTAACCTTTTTTTTTTTAAATGGGGACTAGTAAAAATTGCTAAAACGATAAAAAGACATCATCCCGTATACGTCGGTTTACTTCAAAAGCCTGTGATAATACAAATTACACAACTATGGTTTTATACACAGTCAATTTTTTTGAAGAGTAAAATAATTTTCAAGTTACTTTTACTTTTTGTTAACTTCGAAAAGTACTCATAATCATACAGTATTGTAACAAGAACTTGATATTCAATAATATCAAATCACAAAACATTAAAATAAAATTGGTATTTCGGAACAAACCCATTGATTTTCTGGAGAATTTCTTGTCCAAAATAATTCTTATATTCGCTCTAAAAAGAAAAGGAAGTTTTGTGAAAATTGAAGTTGAAAGATATTATTTTTTGTGAATTTTAAAGGTTGAAAAATTTTTATAAACTTGTTTGAAATTACTTACTTGTTTTCAGGCAACAGGAAGTATCGAAACAAGTACATGGCAAATATTTCAAATGTGCCATGATCCTTCCTGTTGATCCTTCCTGTTGCCTGACAAGTTAGTAATCTCAAACAATTTTATAAAAATTTTTTAACCTTTAAAATTCATATAAAACAATTTTTTGCAACTGCAATGTTCACTAAACTTCTCTTTCAATTAAAACACTTACTTTCTGGTGAGCACTGATGATGAAGAAAGTCGAAAGCGCTTTGCAAGAATTTTAAATATTATACACTTTAATACAAAAAAATTCTTCGATTCATTCACTCAAATAAGTGTATTCAGCTTTTCCAAATTCAATTCACAGAGATATATAACTAAAAAGCAGCTCCCTACATTTTTTAACATATTTATTGGAAAAATGTTGATTGTTGAAGTGTAAAGGAAGGAGGAATGAGGTGTAAAGGTGACCTAGTGAATGAATGCTTGAGTTTTCAAACAATTTATCTTGTGAAAAAGAAGGCTGAAAAGATGCCTTTTTCTGAACTTTGTAAATAAGAGAGAGCGCCGCTTTTTTCTTTCGGATTCGTAATCTACGCATCAAATAGTCTCTCAGGTAGTGTTTGCACTAGTCTTAACTTATAAGAAGAAATATTGAATAACAGAAGGTGAAACAGCTATTTCTCTAGATAAATCTCTGATGCAATTATTTGGATTTACCTCAAAGTAGGCTAAAACGTCTATTTCTGTATCTTTAGATATTACAAAATGTTATTTAGATCTCCTCTTCTCAAAAACTTTTACATTATTCCTGAATCGACGATGAAGCACAGCAAAAAAAATGCCTATTAAGTAATTCACGATCGGGGAAGGAATTGCTGTAGTATTGGAGTGTTCTTAAACTATTTTTCTGGCAAACCAAGTAGGATTCCAACATATCACATTTACTAGATGGGAAAACGGCATCTAGAAAAATATCCGGACAGTAGTTGACAGTTACAATAAATTATGACATTGTCATAATATACTTGAGAATATTTGACAAATAGTATTTCAACAAAGTTTCAAGGCAACTTGATTATTCATAATAATTCTGTTTTATCGAATCAAAGACATTTTTTTCCAACTGCATTAATATGATGCTCTAGTATTTTTTGTTCTGTACAAAAAAGGCTTCAATGTCATCATTATAGCAGACATATTTTGATTGACAAAATAAATACGGCTAGTGGAATGGCTTCAAGATGATAATTATCGTTCCCGACTAGATGATAATTTGGTGAATAAATTTTATATAATCAAAAGCGGATAAAATTTTTGACGAAGTACTCAAATTATAATTAGCAAACCGCAGATACGTTATTTCTAGCTAATTAGCTGTCATCACTACGGTATAGCTGAGTGCAAGGTTAGGCAATAAGCTGTACTGTGTTTTCGAACAGAACTCATTGCCCCCAACCATGTTTCGACTTCTAAGGGTTGTCGTTCGTAGGGGTACGACAGCTGGTTAACGAAAAAACATATAAACAAGGGATACCGTAGCCGTCTGTTACGGGAGGCAATAGTGATCTACAAACACACGGATAATTTCAACAGAAATAAAAAGAACCTCAATCGAATATGGAATCCCATTCTAAGAAGTTCAATGATAGCAAACAGCAAGTAGAATGGAGTCAATGAATATCAACGACAAATTACTGATCTAGGTGCAGGTATTAGTACTCCAAACTACCTGATGAAGCTAGCCACTCGCATAAGCGAAACGTCAGGAACAAATTCCAAAAGTCGACGGCCTTCAAACCGGAAAATAGTGACACGATAAACCTTGGTGGCGAAAGCGTTAACCATTTTGTCATTGTGTTGTGTTATTGACACATTTGCCTCAATGTGATGTTTCTAAATGGTTTGGTAACGAATTGATATTTTACCTATCTAGTCGCCAAATCACAAATACAGTTTTAAAAGTACAAAAATATCTATTCAACTTACCTGAATCATTCCATGCATGTTACTGATCACCTACATATCCCTAACAATTGATCAAGTAACCGTTCCTACAAAAAAGTTATCTTGTATCTTATCAACTCAATGATAATAACATTGTTAATTTCCGAATATCAGGATGAAAATTATAGGAACCTTCAGAGATCCGATAAAATTTTATAATATTGATTTACTAATACACGACAGCGATTCGTCTTTTGTTAAAATTAAATACCGGGACATCGTATCCCAAACAAAATAGTTAAGTAAATTTAAATGGTCTGAAAAAAAATAATAGCCATTTATTAATTTGAACGTGACGAGGTAAAATACAACTTTGATATATGAAATAATGATATAATAAATGTAATAGCACAGGCGCTAATGTGGATAAGTGGGTTTAGGGTTACACTGCCGTAGTTGTATCGATGTCATCCCTAATTCCTACTTTGAATTAGCTAACCTGTATATTAGGGAATCCTTATTCAATAAATGAACTCAAAAAAAAATAGGTGGGATTTTTATGAATGGTATGAATTCTCGAAATACCACGGAGCCTCATGTCTCCGAAAACACTGGATACACTTCTGAAGATTCTCGCAAGCTCTGTCCTAATAATACAAAAATGATGTATAGCCTTACAGAAGAGCTGAAATCCTAGAAACATGAAAAGGTGTCGTATTCTGTACAGATTTTCTAAACGTTTCTATAGAAAAAATAGAAAGGGCGGTTGAAAGATCAAAAAGTCATGAATGTAAAGCATATAAAACAAAAGAAGAGCAAGAAAACAAATATTAAATAATAAAGTTCCTAGAACAATGGCACAATCATCAACTGCATGTGCTTTTGCCCTGCAACTTTCATAGCAAGTAGTTCATCGAAGCTGACAGCATCTACTGAAACAATTTTATCGGAAAAAATAAGAAGTCAAAAAGGAAACATCATAGAAAAACAGCTTTTTATATCATCAAAACTTTTATGAATTTCATTTCGGCATTCCAAAATAATTTCAATTTATTATAAATGCGTTAGCTCCAAAATTTCGAATTGCTAAATCAGGTATTCCAATCACGTTGAAAACAATTAACTGAATTTGTCTTATCAAGTTATAGCTGACAATTTTTATGGCAATTTGTTTGAGATGTGAGTTTATTGAAAAAAAAAACTGTTACATAGTGGCATAGTTACATCGTAGAGGCAGATTCTAGAGACGTGTCAGATCGAAGATAGAATGCAGTTGAGGTCCCAGAGAGAATACCTAGATAACGCATATTTCTGGGACCCATATTTGTATGTTTCAGGTTCCTTCTGGCATAACGTCATTAGAAGGAATCCGTTGAAGGAAAAGTGGATCAGCACTAAAGTTGCCCGATCTCGTGTATAAAGTGCTAAAATAACGGTGACAACAGAGCTTACGTTTAGGAGTGGGCTCAAAAACTAGGGTTGGCCAAACAGCATTATCAATCACCTTTTTCGATAATGGTTCGACTTGACTGTTGGAACCATCGACATTGGATCAAATTCCTTTTATCCACTTTGCATTCGGCCTCATTTTTGTGTATGATTCTCCAGCTACCAGAAAAAACGTTCCCTGTAAGTGGTCGTCGATGGATATCTCTGTGTGTGTATTGAATGGAGTAGACGTGTTTTAGATTCGCTGCTGCTAATTGTTGTAAACATTAGACAACCTGCAAAATCAAAATCTAAAATTATAAGTGAAGTAGTGTGTACTCTGAATTTGAACAATTTTCAATTTTGAAGTTTCCTTGATAACAGTTGATGATAACAGCATGAATACCCGAGGAGGAAATAAAAAATTGGGTCACCAAATTGTGCACTTCAGAAGATTTTCTCTCTCATTTATCCAAAGCCATAACAAAAACGATAAGTAGGAAATTTGATTCAGAATTGAAGATGTTGAAAGAAGAGAATGCTGAACTGAAAGGGCAGTTGAAATATCAAGCTGGAATTATTTCGACACTCGTCAATCAGCAAGAAAAATGTGAACAAGTTATGAGATGTAAGAATAATATATTTTATGGTTTAGGAGAAAATGTGAATGAGGATAGTTTGAAATGTGGTTTGGAAGTTTTCAATCAGAAAATGAACCTGAATATAAATAGTTCCGACGTTGAGAAATGTAATCGTATAGATAATTATGATCCTCAGAAATCTCGTCGGTTATTTATTCTGAAGAATACTGGTATCACGGTTAGAGAAGACTTAACGCCTGCTTAAAATAGATTACTACGTGCAGCCATGCAAAAACTTGGCATCCGTGGCAAAGTGTAGACGAACTTTGCGCAGATTCTTCTCCAATATGATCATGAACAATCAGTCATCAAGATAAGCAAAATGGCAGATGTTATTGAATCATGAACTCATTTCGGATAAAATTACGCTCCACTCATGTTGAAATATGTTCTGTTTTGTTTTTTTTTGTTTGTTTGAACTAGGTCACGGTTATTATTATTATCAAAATGTTTTCACATCAAGTCAAATCATTAGTACATTTGCATGTTAGAAACCATTGTTGTTTTTCCTTGCAGCTAATCCGAACTCTTTAAGATATCGCTTTTTCAATTTCTCTTTTTACAACAGCTAAACTTTTTTTTATTTTTTATTTGAAAATAGGTATTCAAGATAAAGATCGGTAACAAAGTAATATTTATTTGCATCAGTCATGGAATCCCTTGAAATAGGAAGTTTGAATGTAAAATCGCTCCTCCCATCACTTCAAGAAGTTCATCACCTAATATTAGAAGGGGAATTTGATATTTTTATGATATCTGAGACGTGGCTTCATCATGGTAATAATGACTTACTGAACCTAAGTGGTTTCACATTATTCAGGATAGATCGCGAAACTAGAGGTGGTGGCTTATGTATTTTTATCAATAAGGTACTAAGGGGGAATTACTCATCAACGTAGGCAAATCCTACGAGTAGAAATAACTATTGAAAAAATAACTTGGACGGTATGAGTTATTTATAGGCGTCCTCTCCAAGTTACAAACACACTTCTGGATGAATTTGAATATACACTATTTTCAATATATGTGAAAGTAAATAAAATACTATACACTGGTGATTTTAATATCAATTTAATGACTTACGAATGCTCAAGAGCTCAAAAGCTTATATCCATCTTAGAGTATTTTTGTTTAAAACAAATAGTAGAAACTCCAACAAGGATTTCAAATAATACAGCAACTATTCTCGATTGATTAATAATTCAAGAAGCAGAATCTGTTTCAGAAGGGATGTCGATAGACACAAATGGTATTACGGACCATTTGCTTGTAGCTTGCAAAATAGGTCCCAAGATGTGTACACATAGAAATTTCAAAAACTTCGATGCTGATCTGTTTGAAATTGATCTACTTAACATACCCTTCTTTATGATATTTGATCAAGATTCTATAGAAGAAAAAGTTAGTTTTTTGAATCATTGTCTAACTAATCTTTTTGATAGGCATAAACCTCATGAAATATCAAACGTAACAAAACCTAGAGCATCATGATTGACTCAAACAATACAAGCAATGATTACTACAAGAGACAAAGCTCTGAACAAATATAAAAGGACAAAATCACCAGCACACTTACAGTTCTATAAAGATATGCGCAACTATGTTAACGGTGCAATAAAACGTGAAAAAAGCTTACTTCTGTTATAAGTTTGAAAATTGTAATAGAAAAGAGCTCTGGAAATCATTGAAATACAATGAAATCGTAAATGTAATATCGACAGATATTCCTGAACATCTGAAGGATCCAGAGAAAATTAATGATTTTTTGGTAAATACTTTTGAACTTTTATACGGAAAACCGATTGAACAATTGAAATTTTGAGTTTCTAGAAGTTAATGACGTATTTGTGCACACAACTATTTGTGAGATCAGTTCAAATGCTATGGGATGTGATCAATTAAACTTGAGATTAATGATTAATTAAACTATGCTGCCCTCATATAATAACTTTTATAACCCATATAAAAAATACCTGTCATTCTGAAAAATATTTATCCCTCTGTGTGAAAGAGTGCAGTGGTAAAGGTTTTGCCGAAAAAAGTAATATTACTGAATTTAGAGACTTGCGTGGAATCAGTATTTTGCCAACATTATCAAAAGTTTTAGAAAAGGCAATGGAATTACAATTGAGAGAATATCTTGAAAGAAACTCATTAATGCCAAATATATAGTCTGGATTCAGAAAAGGTCATAGTTGTACAACTGCACTCTTACATATTAGTGACGACATAATAAGAGCAATGGATCAGAGAAAGTGTACGATATTAGTTCTCCTAGATTTCAGCAGAGCATTCGATTCCTTAAATTATAAACTCTTACTAAATATCCTACACTATATGGGGTCATCTGATAACGCTGTCAAACTTATGGGCAATTATCTGGAAGATAGAAAGCAGCACGTTTGGTTGGATTCTCAAGTGTCTAATGATCTGGAACTGAAGTCAGGAGTACCATAAGGATCAGTTTTGAGTTCATTGTTCTTCACTATTTACTCGTCAACCTTTCTAAGGAAATTCTAAATCTGTAATGTACATCTTTACGCTTACGATACTCCCATTTTATAATAGTTGTTATCCAGAAGATGTCAAAGAAGCCTGCGAAATCGTAGACTCTGATATAGCACACTTTATTGAACTAGCAACTACACACTCGCTATTCATTAACACAGAAAAATATAAAGTTATCATTTCCGGGTCAAAAATCAATAGGAGTAAAATCATCAGTTCAGTTGAAATTCACATAAATACAGATACACTTCATGTTGTTGATGAAACCAGAAACCTTGGCGTTTAATTTGATTTTCATATGAGATTTGAAAAACACAGCAACAAACTCATTGAACGTGCCTATATCTCCCTCAAACCGATATACGGTAATAGGCACTGCCTATCAATTTAATTGTGAGAGCTTAGTACTAGCACAATTGAATTTGGAGACACTCTTTATGGGCGAACCTGACAAGTCACTATAAACAAATCAATTCGGAAAGTCCAAAATTCTTGTTTGAGACTTATATATGAAATAAGAAGATGAAACAGAATATCTCACAAGCTTAAGAAGGTAGGATGGAGGATATGGAGAATAGAAGAAAACTACATGCTGCCTGCCTCTATCACAAGTTTCTGTTATATAAAATCCCTTGTTACCTGCATAGGAAAATGACGTTTCAAACCGATGTTCATAATATTAAAATCAGGTTCAAAGGCTCTTCAACACCTTCCATTTTCAAACGTTCCTTCAGTTACCAGATAGCTAAAGCAGTCAATGCTATTCCTGAACTTTAAAAACACTGCCACCCTTTCGGTTTAAAATCAAATTGAAATTATATTTTTTTCAATATCAATAACATAATGAACGGTTCACCATTCCGCTTTTCTATCTTCTTTTATTTTTTTTCCTCTTTGAGCGATTCCTGACCAATAATAGTTGGCTTAGTTTAGTATCAACCCTCTGATTTTTATTCATGTATTAATAATAATAATAATAATAATATAATAGTCTGAAGTCGGACACTGAGGGGTTCATCATGGCTTGCCAGGATGGTGTCTTCAACACGTTAGTCTACCGCAGTCGCGTGATGGGTATAGAGGTTCCGGACGCAAGGTGCAGGGCCTGCCGCGAGGCGTCCGAGACCCTAATGCCCTTGCTATCAGCATGTCCAGAATATGCGGTCTCGGCCTATATCCATCCACATAACGCGGCCCTAAGAGTGCTATATTAACATCTACGGCACTCTTACGGTATTGACGAGACACCGGTGTTGCCCTACGCTCCAGGGGAAATTGAATCCGTTGTGGGGAATGAGAAGTGCCGAATTTATTGGAACTATTCATTCCCCACCCTCAGGCTCATACAAGGTAATAAGCCTGATGTAGTCCTTCTCGACCACCAGACCAAAACGATATTTGTCGTGGAGTTTTCAGCTCCTGGCGAGACGAATATCGTCAAAAAAGAGG
>WOGP01009359.1:0-10780 GCA_015342065.1 Leptinotarsa undecemlineata | reverse complement strand
GGCAAATTGAATGTTTCCATTGACTTTTCTTCAGATGGATTAGATATGAGCAATTATGCAGCAGACAATGTGGCTCCTTGTCGTTATAATCTATATGTACTTTCAAATCACAGTGGGACTACTTACAACGGACATTACACATCATATTGCAGATACCCATATAGAGGCACGTGGCATGAATACAACGATTCACACGTGATCTTAAGTTCGCCAAATTCACTTGTGAGCAATGAGGCATATGTCCTCTTTTATGAACAGGAGGGAACGAAGCAGCACCATTGATGTGATTTTTTTTCTTTCCTTGTTTTATAAGCTCAGTTCTTTGAATTGTTTTATATTTTATGATTGTTCCGAATAACATTTTAATACGATTTTATATGCATGTAACTTTTAAATAATTGAAAAAAAACTTCAATAAGTCTCCCACATGTTTTGTTTGATGATAGAGAAGTATATAATAAAAGCTTCTTTGCCAAAAAACTAATCGCTCCTAAAAATATTCCTCTTTTCAATTCTCATTTTATTTTTCTTTCAGTTGATATCGTGTATAAATCATCTACATAGTCGAACAAATATATATCTATTTCTCTAGATGTTTTCAAACTTTTTGGATTCAGATATATTTACTCCCTATATAGAGTGGAACGTACCCTCTTCCAACTGATTTATTTTAAAAAGGTACAACCGCTAGAACTGAAGTAAAAAACTGAATGAAGTGAGTGACCGAAATCCTCACAGGATTGCAGTGTTGCAATTTTAATCCTCACAAATTGAGGCTTTATTCTCAAATTGACAGCATTTGTTGAAATTGAAAATATGCATATTCAAAAAAAAGTACGTTACAGGACATGCTTCCTCCTACTTCCACTTGTACGAGTCGAGTCGATAGTCAAGAGCCGACCACATTTACAACTAACAGCTGTTTCTGAATGAGTAGTGGGAGAAAGGCCACTGAAAGGCCGATTGAGAACAGGCGGCGAGCAAGAATTCAAAACAGTTCAGTCGCTACCTCGAAGAGAATCGTGTATGACAGGCAATGCGAAACTAATCATCGAGTCGAATATTTTTACGTTTTTTCGAAAAAGTCAGTGACCATCGCGAATTACAAAGATAAAATGGTGCGTAGTTTAGCCCAGTGGACGAAAACATTGAGTTTTCCAGCGAGGATATCGCCCAACAAAACTTCGAAAGAAAGTGTCAACATCCATCAAGTCAGCCCCGCGATCACCCCCACACTAAGCAACAATTCTTTGACGAAAAACAACGACTTCAACAACATCATGAACAACAATCACTCGTCGCAAACTGAAGTCAACCAAGTAAGTGACGCGAATAATATCCCTAACCCATTAGAAATTCTCCATTCCCTTGTTTTTTGAAACGTTTTTAGTTGAAAACTTGGCAAAAAACGATACAAAAATCGCCAATAAACGTTTTTTAAGAATGCCAGATTATCCTAGGAAAACAACTGAAGTGAGTTGCACAAATGCATGATGATCGTGCGGGAAAGAGATCGATGTACTCTCTACCAGCTGTCCTTCTTGAGCCTGCATTATAATGCAAACAGGATATTTGCAAGATTGAACAAGTTTCATTGCGTGTTTCAATCGCTGAGTCACTGATTGAGGTCGATCGATAATTGATTCGATGTTTGATTTATTTTCCCATAGGAGTTTATTCAAATATGTACAAATGTGTCACAAGTGACACACACAATAATTGTTTCACCTTTCAACTAGTTTCATTCCAAACAACCACTATTACCGAGGGTACTTTCATTAAATATGTCATAAATATGTCCCAAAATCAAAGTCGAATTGGAAAGAACTTCTAGCTTTGAAAATCGGCATTCTGAACTTGTATTAGAAAGAAAGTACAGTTGATAGATAACCATAAAATAGTACAGTTATGAAAATATCTATTTCAATGAATACCCTTACTAATGTTGACTAAGTGAGGTATCGCATAACAAATATGTCAAGGGCAATATTATTATATATAAGTTGAATTTTATCTGATTTCAAACATATTTTCTCAATCTTAATCTTAATAGGTGAAAACCGGGGTAAAAACCTAGGACACCTATGAACTGAGTAGATGTATTGCGAGTTATCATTTGGTTTGTCCAGTAATAAAGTCAATAATAATTCTGTTCTGACAAAATTGTACTACCCCAATTCATACATTCTCGATTTCATATATTTTGACATATTGCACACACTGCTTTCTCTCATTTTTTGTAGAACATGGCACTTTCAATTTTTGATTTTTTTTATCAAAAACTGACCTAACCTATAATATAATCTAACTTAACCTACGAACTTGACTAATCTTGCTAAACTAATGAACTTTTCTAATCGTTACCAACCAACCAACTATAATAATCCAATATCTGATTATATAAACCTGTTGAGCATGAAGTTCCTCAATGATCAGAATTGGGACCATTATCATTTCTTATATAAACGATATTTATAATTTTATGTATCCTTACAAATCAGTTTTGTTTGAGAACGATACTGCGTTTATCCTCGCAGGGAAAGACAATACTGACCAGTCCAGGTTGAAGTGAAATATTATGGCAGAAAGTCAGTTCACAAGAAATAATTAAATCTTATATAAAACTTTGAAAATAATTTTAATGAAACACAAAAATTTGCCTTTTTTCTGTGCGTACTTGTAAATGAAGATGTCCAGAATGTTAAATTAGTAGGTATAATTTTAGACAGTTCTAGTTATAAATTGTGTTTAATTATTTTCATTTTACGTCAAATGAGAGAACTCACTTCTTTCTCTCTCTACCACTCTTCCATCAGTTATGGTGTCGTTGTCTAGGGAAATTGTACAAGGGCTGCAAATATGTTCAGAATTCAAAAGACATCTATACGAATCATTACCCTATCTAATTATAGAGAGCATTGCTACAATGACATTATAATTTTCAATTTCAGTTGAAATTCACAAAAGTTCCTTGACCAGACAGTCAGATTCACATAATGTGCATGGAATGCTACTTATAGGTACCATCCGTTCAGGTCGATTTCGTCTGACCTGCTCTCAAAAAAATGTTTTGATTCGAATTTGTCCAATTATCTTCCTGCAGAATATAAAGATCTTAGCCAATCTACAGTCTACTTTGTAAATGTCTTGCTACAGATATATTTAATTTAGCTTACAAATTTGAAAATTACTGCAGTTTACGTACGTAATTTGGCGTAGTGATATAAAAATTTACTCTACCGAGGGATGATCATTAATTTGCTCCTTTATGTGTGAGCAATCCAGACATGTAGGCAATTCAGATGTGCGCAATCAAGAACCAAGGAAACCTCGTCCGCAGTGTCAACCTATAGTAGACGAGGAGTTTGCAACATATTTTCGAATAATGAAAGTTTATAACACACCAGTAGGTCATTACCAAATGAGTTCACAATTATTTGTATGATGAACTTATGATATATTTGGAGGCAGAACTGTGCTCTGTTGAATCTTATATGCCACTGGATCTGAATTAGCAGTATAATGAAAGTCATTTAACAGGACGATGCTTCTCAGTATTATGACCTAATTGCTTGTTAGTATTTTCCAAAAACTGGACTGGAAAACGATCAGCATTGAATAATCTCCACGGATACCAGATTTATCGCCCCTTGATTTTTTAGGGAGGATAACGAACAATAAAATCTACATAATGCAATCACAGTTGCAGTTCCTGATTATATGAAACTTTTGTGAGAGCAGTTCTGCTAATAACAGTGACGTAATAAAAACTCTTGTGAAGAAGGCATTAGGTGAATCAAATGACCTTCTACGAATATTATGACTTAAATTTTAGTTGAGTTTGGGTGTAAACTGACTGAAAAAAATTCAACGACAAAACAACAACAAAAGAAATGTTATCAACACATTAAATGGACATGTAGTAAACTAATCACTAATTTCCACAGTAGAAAACAGTTTCAATAGATTAGGACATTCCATACAAATTTCCAAAAACGAATAAAAATCCTTAACTTCGGAGAGAGGATGAAACTTAACTGATGCTAATTCCAGATCTACTCTGGGGTCAATTGCCTCAAACGATTCATATCGAAATTAACTATCAGAGTGCGACATCCATTTCCTGTCACAAGGCAGACAAAATCTTACGAAACTCTTCAGTATTCATTCACGAAACCTCTCAGAACTGTAAATATAGTTTTGTTTGTATTAGCGTTGCTGGAAGGGGAAAGCCAGTTGATATGATTTTGCGGCAATAAGATTAGTCATGATCGGTTTCCTGGTTATTAAAAACGGTTTTAACCTTTGTCATACACATTTTCATTTGAAATGTATTCAGTCTTTTGCTTTTTGAGGTTAACCAGTACCTTCACCTTATTTTGTTTAGCAGTTTGAATCTGGCTTATCTATAGGTATATTGTTTTTTCACGCATATCTGCAGACAGTATTACTGTCCAAATATTGAATATATAGTCTTATTATGAAACGAATATTGAATTATAAATAAATTGAAGCATATTGGCATTTCAATGGATCAGAGAAACCAATTTTCCAAGAATCTCACTGATAATTGTTATTGCATTCACGTTCCTTATAGTAAAAGGGAGGATTTTTGAAAGAAACAAGTTCTCCAAAACAATTTACATGAGATATACAGGGCGATTCTCATATATGTATTTATGGCTAACGTGTTACTTTATGCCGAGTTGTCGAATAAGCATTAAATCTATTTAATTTTTCTATTTTTCAAGATACATTTCAGTGAATATACACCATTTTGAAAGAACGATTAAACATTGCTAATATTTATGTTTGTTATAACTGAAATATGATTTTGTATTATAATATAATGATTATACCGATGAATTGATACTAAATTGTGCACTGAAATACTAGCCGCGAAAATTTCTGAACTCAAAAAATCACTTTTAATTTGAGAGCTCTTGCATGGTACAGATAAAATTATGTATTTGAATTGATAGAGGAATAATTTTTCCCATATATTCTATAAAAGTCATATATCGTTTTTGGAAAATTGGTGTTATCTTATAATTTAATTTCAATAATTCACCGTTCGTTGCAAAAAATCTTCTACTAATATTGAAATATGACGAAATTATTCATTAAGAGAAAAAGCTTCAGAAAGTGTCACCTTTGAGAATATGGTATAATAAGTCAATTTCATTTGATTCATCAAAAGGTGTTCTTGTGAAATATAGTATTTTCTCCAGTAAATCATATTAGGTTCATTTAAATCATCTTAAAGGTTAACTGGTTCAATTTAGCAAATTAGGGGTCATGTGTTTTAAGAATTTGGTCAACTTCCTATTTAGACGAGGATTTAGATAATTCTATTAATTATTCTATCTCAAATTTAGATTTTTCTAATTCCAGTTGAGTTCAGATGAAATTGATGTGAATAATAGTTTGTGAAGTGGAAGTATATACATACAATACCGACATTACATGCTAGGACTTATTATAGGTGATGAACACAATCCTAAATTAGTTTCGAATTATTTTTCATTTTTTAGTATATGTTTCTATTAAAGCATGATTTTTAGTTTTTCAAACTATTATTTATTTTCCACTTTTTAGCTTGACTTGCAATTTCAAGCCCACTTGTTTCAATATAAAATATATACGAATGCAAAGACAGTGTGATTGTCTCACTTGCTCTTGCACAGGACTGTGTGAGGAAATTATTTTATCCTGGCGATCCTGTACAGGATAATGAGATAAACTTATGAAATTATTATATTGTCACCGATTTTTGATGAGTGTACAAAGTTTAAATTACATCTGTCCGTTTAAAGTTAGTCAAAATCGAGTCCAAAGGAGTCGGTTACAAACAAACATAGAAGTGAAGCTAATATAAGCGTGTCAAAAAACGAATTTGCTTACCAAACACATAAAGCAAATCTCGAAACAAACTGCAGTTCGAAAATATTCATCGTGAAATTCACTACAACTATAATAGGATTTGTATAAAGGCTATTTGCCGGGTTTTCTGGCCGTGGTCTGGAAGTTTTCATGGTTGACGTTTCGTCTACTGATGCGGTAGACATTTTCAAAGGCAATGTTGTAACGGTCGCAATACCCTAGCTGGTGCTCTAATTCTTGTTCCTGTTGTATCCAATGCATTAACTGTTAATGCGTTGGTTCCTGTTCCTGTTTTATCCAAAGCATTAAATGTTAATGTGTTGGATACAACAAGAACCAGAGCACTAGCTCGTGTATTGTCACCGTTACCACATCGCCTTTGAAAATGTATTCCGCAGCAGTAATCGAAACGTCAGGCATAAAAATCTGCAGACAACGGCCAGAAAACCCAGAAAATAACCTTCATACAATTATCTCCGGCCGTAAAAGTTTACATTCTTATAATAGGATTTGTTAATTAGTAAATTTGCAATATTTGAAAATATTCCCGAGATGTTATGAAATAATCTCATATATTATAAGATTTTCATAAATATAGAAATAAGATTAAGATGTAGGAAAAGTGTTTTCTATACTTTTTGTTTCGAACAATAAATATATCAATATTGAAAAATATGTCAGAACTGACCTATATTTGATGAAAATCCATTATAACGAATTCACAATCTTGACAGTTTACAAAACCGCGACGGGTGTTTCGCCATACACTAGCATCTTCAGGCGTGTCGCGGTTTTGTAAACTGTCAATGGAAATCTCACATTGAAGTGTTTTTTTAAATACGTTATCGATACTGAAATTAATAATAGAAAATTTCAGGTGTATGGGTATACTAACCTCATTGTTAACATTTCTTTTTTTTTTTATTAACCGATTATATTTTTACTGGATTGGAAGAGCCGAAACTGTTCCACTCCAAAACGATAGTTTTATTTTGTCTATTTTGCCTGTTTTCCATCTTCATCAATGACTTTTGATATTGTAACTCCTCATTCGAAGATTTCTAGTTTTATATCAATTGGACACAAGTTTTGAAAACACAATTTGGAATATTTCTCGTATTTTTCTTCAAAGGCTGATACAGATTTTCCAGTGGAACAATTGCTCGTCTGTAAGTTTTTATTGACAGACAAATTGTTCATATACAAGTAAGTATTTATCAGGATATGTAGGGAATTTGTTTTTAAAGTATTCCAATAACTTTTATGTACATAATATGTACATATTATGGTCCAATTGTGTCATGAAATTCGTTGAACTCCAACCACATATTGTTGACTTATCATATTATATTAAGGAATGCTTAAACTCTCTTAAATCCTCAAATATTTACCTCAGAAGATAACGTATATCATTTTACGACATTTACATTCCCTTATTGTATGACGTCATTTGCTTATCATTAGTACTTTAGCGATTTATTTTCTTCCTATCATTGCGAAACAAGTTATTTTTAGAGAGTTTTATTTTTGAAACAAAAAAATAGCATTTCGAAATTATCATTTATTTAAATCGCCAGTTTTTTACACAAACAACAACAGAATCTAACTTAGATACAATCAATCATCGCCAACAATATAAGAAAAAAAATTAGTAGGCGTAATAGGTATTGCTTTGAAAGTTAGCAGAGATAAATAAATGAGACACCTGTTTTCTATACTGGTATTGAATTACAGAGGTCATGAACCTCCTCACACTGTGTGATTGTTTCACATATTTCTGCAAAATTACTTGGTAAAAATATACGTACGTTAACAAAACGTATTGGTGAGATTCGTAAGGATTTAATCAACTGATGGTTTGGTATTTTCAAACTCTGATAGGAGTTACCTTTTCAAAATTCTACATGAAACATGACAAAACATCCAAAACTAGTCAAGTGGTACTATTTCATTTATTCTGGTTTTGTGCAATAATTGCTATACGTCAATTGAAAAAATTCAATACCAATGCAGCAAAAATAATTGTCTGTGACTGTGATATAATAACATAAAAATTATCTAACATTTTCTATTTAACTGATTATGCTCAACAATATTAATCTATTTCTCTAGCGACTTGATCGAAAATTATTCAAGAACGACAAAAACTAAGTAATTTAGAATTTGTTCCTTATTAACATTCCCTAAACTCAAAACACATTTTTTACGATATAAGTTCACAAATCTCATTCACAAAAAAGGAGACTCATGATCGAATTGACCGATACTTGATGAAACATACGTGTTTTGTTACACAATAGCTTCCTCAGGAAGCTATTGTTATGCGGAACAAATGTTGCAGGTAAAATTATTCCGTGAAAACATCACAATCAAAATTATGAACATGCCTGAGGAAGTTATTGCTATGCGAAACAAGCGTTGCGGTTGGAGCTGTTCAGTGAAAATATCACGATAAAAAGTATGGACACGCCCTAGGAAGCTATTCTATAACGCAGAAAGTATTGCAGTTGAAGGTGTTCAGTGAAAATAACCCAATAAAAAGTATAAGCACACCTGAGGAAGCTATTGTTATGCAAAACAAGTGTCGCGCTTAAAGCTGTTCAGTGAAAATATAACGATGAAAAGTATGAACACGCCTAAGGAAGCTTTTTTATAGCGAAACACGTGTTGCGTTTAAAGCTGTACAATGAAAATATCACGATGAAAAGTATGAACACGCCTGAGGAAGCTATTGTTATGCGAAACAAGTGTTGCAGTTGAAGCTGTTCAGTGAAAATACCACAATAAAAATCTTGAACACGTCTAAGGAAGCTGTTGTATAGAAAAACACGTGTTGCGGTTTTGTAAACCGGTCAGTGAAAATCTCACTACAATGTGTCACTTGAAAACTCTCCATAAGATATTCAGTCAGTTGAAAAAGACGTAAACCTTTATAAAAATGAAATACTTGAGAAATTTGAAAAATTTAAAGTATTTTTTTCATTTCATCAGTTCGGACTTCCATATAATATAAATTGATTTGAAATCCCTGAAAGAATCTTTAAAAAATTAAAAAGATTGAACAAAAAATAAAAAATTGAAATATTATTACAAGCTGAAAATAAAAAAATAAAAAATATAAAAAAAAATTGAAAACATTCCAAACCAAGTTACGTCACGACGTTTCGATTATTAGTATCCAGAATTATCTTCGGGTGATAGCTATTTTATTCATAACTCAGATATGTACAAAATTACTAGAAATGCCTCTTTGCTAATTTCAATTTCTTTGTCTTTATATTTTACGTTAAATGTTGGAAAAATTGACAATTTTTTTTATAGATGTGGTTCATTCCTAACGTTCTGGAAAATTCGAGGGATCATTAATTTTGCAGTCAACTGCAGAGAATATTGAACTAGAAGCTATAAGTACCTAACTTATTTATTAGAACTGATAAAAAACAATTTAACTAATTTTGTCCGTAATTTCTGTTTGTAGATTACTCTACACCTACTTTTTTATGTAATGCTTCTTTAGTTGTCAGTATGTTTCTGTCTCATCCAAAAATACAATATGCTCGGATATTTGTTAACAAATCTGGAAATTTTCATCTAAACCATTAGAAATTCCATACAGTTATTTTCTGAAGCCATTCACAGAGGAATGTAGTGAACATTTCTTAACAACCTCTTCCTTGATTAGACTAACAGTAATTAATCTCTCAATTAAAAACAGCAAAGGCGCCTCTGAACTCACTTGAGCCGGCGGACCTAGTCTGGTTGACTGCAGAATGTACCGATATCTGCACGAAGAAATAATAAACATCTATGAATCGCAATCATTGAGCTCATTTTCACGTGATATTTCATACACGTCAGATTTTTCGTATTCCATAACTTCGTAAAACAAGCCAGTCGAACTTTAGAAAACAATCCATGCCACATAAACAAACGGAATGTTCGAGTTTGATTGAACGTTTCCCATACGTGATCAAGAAACAAATAATGGTTCGTTCATAGGAAGGATGTGTCTGGGTACTTATTGCGTAATTTCTGAGTGGAAGTGAATGGATAACTACTTCACAGTATACGATGCCTTTGAATTTGTTAACAGAGACTTTGATTTTTCCTTCGATACAAAACAGATAATACTTTAATTGTTGCTCAATATTCTTCAGATAATTAATTCTAGTGAAAATAAATTATACTCACCAACTACTGAGTATTCGAGTGATTATCGTTATTAATACTTATACTTATTAGGATTCAATATACTTATTGTATGCATGTCAAAATATTACTGAAAGCTTGGATAATTTCACAACTTGCCAAAGTATGTATTTATTTTTCAGCAATTTGCGTGACGAAATTTCTGTTGAAACTATAAATAAAATTCAAATACAGTATCAAATCGAAATTAATGATAAAGATATGCACTAGGTGGCTATAATTTATTTTTATAAGAATTAATTTTTCTGAGCAAAATTCATTCAGAATGAAGTCACCTTGATTATCATCTTCCGTTTATCAAAGCTCTTTATTTGATACCAATATAACAGGGGTTGATATGAAAATAGTCACCATTTTGTGTGTCCACCATATTGAATTAAAAATGGCCGTATTTGAACAGTTGTGTACTGTCAGGAGAACCAAACGTGTGGAAAACTTCTTCTCGATGCGTTGAAGTTGATTGGTTCCAAATGAAGTTTCAAGATTTGTCCTACTCATAGCAGTCCACAAGTGGGATTGAAGAAAAACTGAAAAATAATAACTGTTGAATAATACTATAATAAATAACGAATCTAATCATATTTTTTCCGACAGTATGTGTATTTGATCATCGATATTAATTACAAGTTTTCGTGTGCCTATCATAAATGATACAAAATTATATACCCACTTTCTAAAAACGCGGATT
>WOGP01009358.1:0-10780 GCA_015342065.1 Leptinotarsa undecemlineata | reverse complement strand
GATTTGTTAGTTTGTTACAGACCAATATATTTACCAATATGCAAATTAGTATTTTGCCAATTTTGTAAATTTCTTCATGCACTTTGAAAAACAATGTTTTTTTTTCAAATTTTTCCATTTCAACGAGAATATTTTTTATTACATAAATCTTGTCGGTTTCCAAAATACAATAATTTTGAAAAAAATCAAAATTTATGTTATTATATATTTATCAAGTCATCTGACAAGAACTAACTAGAAGAAAGAAAACACGAAAGAAGAAAAGAAGACTAGAAGAAAAATTAACTCGAAAAACTTTAGCTTTTTGCTATCAATTGAAATTTTTCATCTCTACAAGTACAATTAATAAATATTAGCTTGAACTTTCGTGATACTATCCAGAAAAGATAAGAATATTTTTTGTATCGGGGCGAAAAGGATTTTCAACTCTTATTGAACAAAAAGGATTGAAAAACTCTTACTAGATATTAATTCACTGTTACAATCCAAAAATCTCAATATTGTCATCATTCACTTCAAGTAATACATGTAATTATGGAGGAGGAAGTTTGTATTCGATACAAATCTGCGATAAATATTTTTCAAATAACAAAAGTATTACAAAGAAACCGTTGAAATCATTTAAGAAATTAGTATATACAATAAATAATATCCATTTTACCTAGAGACCATAATATCTTCAACAAATTGCAATATACAAAAAATAGGTTTGATGAAAAAAATTTACTACCGTCATTTAGAATTCAATATATTATTATTCAAAATAGTAATCTCAAAAATGTATCTGATGGAAAGGTTTGTTCATTGAATTTTTTCTACTTCGACCATTTCCACAATATTTTTACTTCATGTCGAAATACAAACATTTTTATCTCGTTTCATCCTGCTACTTCCCTTCAACAAAAAAGGTTCTTTAGTTAGATGTCATCGTTTTTACGTTAATATTAGCCAGAATTAGAAATATATATCAGGAGGAGCAGGATTTATGTCATAATATGTTATTTGTAATTGAAGAAAGGAAAACTATTATAGGTTCCAAATAATTGTTTCTAGGATCAGAAATATGGTGCATCTGGGGTTGTGTTTCTAACAGTTTTTCCTCTTTGTTATGAATACTTCATAGTAAAATACTAGTTAATGTTAAAGTTGAATTGCCATTACATGGTCTAACAAAAATCAATATTTTGAGTATTCATATTCAGAAAATTATTAACGATGTCGGATTAGTTATTTTCATATTGTAAAGCTTAGAGTAATTTTTTTACTACTAAAAATTCCAACAAACGGTTTTATAAGAAAATTCCGAAATTGGAATTACAATTTTTATTGAATAAATGTAATTGATGCGATTACAAAAAGTAGTTTAGATTGCAAAGGTCATGTTTTTGTGTTCTTCTGCCCCACCTCTATATAATTTTTACGTTGTATCAAATTTCCGATTTTAATTGAAGAAAAATCATTCAGATTGAAAAAGCTCATCGAAACAAACTTACTTACCAGGAGGTTGTATATTATGATTATTTTCGTTTCCTGATGTCCTTGATTATTCTCGTGTAACAATAAACCATTAAATCGAATACTATACCTATCCTTAATTTCGAATAAAGGAATAACAACACGCACGCCTGCTTTTCAACTTGAGCACGAATTTTTTGGAAAATTGCGCTTGCATCTATTTTGTCTTTGGAACTTCAATTTATACAATATTTTGTCTCATTTTGGGTTCTGTTTTGAAAGTGTTGAAAATTAACCGTATTAATTTTCATCTGTTTTTCTCTATAAGTGTGGATGCAATTTTCACGATTGTGCTTTTGGTTTTGCGTATAATGCAATAGACATGCATTTTGTGTTCTTGCCCATCTATGACTTATGAAATATAAATCTAATCGCATGGAAAAGTAGATGTTTGATATGTATTTGATTAAGTATTTTGATAATTAAGAAAAGCTCAGTTATCGATTTTTGAGATATTCACTAACTGCAACTCTACCTGCAAACATTTTTTGCTTTCACAAATTATTTTTGTGTAATACCATGGGCCAAACATTCTGAGATAAAGACAGTTGAAAATCTAATTGAAACAAAAATTGTGTGAATTGGGCTATAGGATTAAGCTTTTCAAAACATGAGTAACGTGTGATAATTTCTAGTTTTTGTCATATATTTGGTAGACATTGGTTAGTCACCAATAGGCTTGATGTGATACGTAATATGCCTAATATCTGCTACATATTTTCTTAATTTTGCACAATTTTGTTGGTATTATTGTTTCCTGTATGACTTGAATATATGTTAGTTACCCGGTGGTTATTTTAAAGTATGAATGAAGGTGTTGGTCTCTCCCCTAGGCAACGTCTGAATTGCACAAATTTTAGCTTTTACAAACAGGGAAAATACATCATTCTTGACGTATTTCCCCTGTTTTATCATTTAGTGCTTTATTTCCATTCCAAATTTCACAATAATTCCCAGATTTTCTGAATTTTTATTTAGGTTTGAATCTCTCGGATTAAAACGCACCTGTTCCTCTCAAATTTTCTCAAATTTGGAATTATTGATGGCTTATAGTAGAAATGATTTTAATTTACTTTCAGTTCATAAATTATTCTAGATATTTTGAATACAATGAATTACAAAAATGATAACCTTCTATGCACGTCTCTTTTTTTAATTTTTTTTATTATATCGATGAAAAGATATCCTGGGTAGTTTTTATTTATATCCGAGTTTGATGTATTTTAGGATACGTGGTACTAAAATATTAAAAAACACTAACGGTGAAATTCCCCTGTTTTTCTATTAAAAATCATCTTCAAAATTGAAATGACTATGATTTATTCGAGAAACTAATATGTAGAAGTTGAAAAATTGAATTGTTATTCCCGAGTACAATCGATTGAAAATAGAAATTAACTAAATAAATGAAGCGTCCCCCCGACATTACCAATTCATAAAAATCTTCGAAGTATAAACAAAGCATTTGGCTATAATTATAAAAAACAAAACTCT
This sequence comes from Leptinotarsa undecemlineata, assembly GCA_015342065.1. Lineage (NCBI taxonomy): Eukaryota > Metazoa > Arthropoda > Insecta > Coleoptera > Chrysomelidae > Leptinotarsa > Leptinotarsa undecemlineata. Next base: position 7,771 of record WOGP01009358.1, on the reverse strand, counting down.
GAGTAACGAATGAAGTACAGAAATCATGAATAGTGCAGTTGAAAATTATAAAAGGTGTTATATTAATGAAGTCACTCCTAAGTAGCAATGATTCAAAAATATCAACAATTGATAAGTTCAAAAGTTGTAATATCCTATCTTCTAAAGGTTATGATTCCTACGATAAATGAAATCCGTACACAGTGTAATATTGATGAAAAGTTACCGATGAATAGCAATAAATCAAAGTTATCAAAGAGGTGAAAATATTAACGTGTTTGGAAAATCAAGTAGATATAATGAAGTATTAATAAATTATATTCATTGTGTTACATTAATATTAACTTACCGCTTTCAAAAGGTATTTGTATAATTCATACATGGTATTATGTTGATGAAACATTATCCCTGAGTAAAAACTAATTCCAAATCATCAAGAAGAGACGGTATTGAAGAGTTTGCTAAATGAAGAACAGAAATGATGTAGTTGTCCTAATATCGTTAATTGAAAACGACTTGAAATCAAAATCTTCACATGGTGTTATATTGATGAAAATTTACCCTTGGAAGGCATTGAATCAAAATGGTTGAGGAGGTGAAAATATTAAATATTAACGCGTTTGGTAAATGAAGTACAGATATATAAAGAAGTCCTTTAACATCGTCGAATGAAATTTGATTTCGAAAGGTATTTGTAAAATTCGTTCATGGTGTTATGTTGATGAAAACTTGCCCCTGAGAAAAAATATTCAAAATCATCGAAAAAAAGGTCTCGAAGTGTTTGGTGAATGAAGAACAAAAATGATGAAATTGTCCAATATCATGAATGAATAACTACGAAAAATTTAAATCTTTAGATAGTGTTATATTGATGAAAAGACCCATGAAAAGCATTAAACGAAAAGTGTCAAAGAGGTGAAAATATTGAATATTGACGTGTTTGTTGAATCAAGTTGATTTAATATAGTTGAAAGAAAAGTGTCAAAGAAGGGAAAATATTGAATACTAACGTGTTTGATAAATAAAGAAGATATAATAAAGTTGTCCGTGTTATGTAGATGAAAAATTACCCCTGGGTAGAAATTCGAAAGACCAAGTATTGCGTTTGGTGAATGAAAACAGAAATGATGCGTGTCGTTCTAATATTGTCAGTTCAAAACCACAAAAAATGTGTTATCTTGATGAAAAGTTACTCCTGAATAGCAATGAATCAAAACTTTACGTGTTTGGTTTCCTTATATCGTTGAAAAATGCCTTTGAAAGATGTTTGTGAAAGTTGAACAAAGGTGTTATATGTATGAAACCTTACCCCTGAGTAAGAAAAATTTAAATCTTTACATATTGTTACATAAAGTTACTCTTGCATAACAATTAATCAAAATTATCAAAGAGGTGAAAATATTAACGTAGAATAGACAGAAACTTCAATAATTCAAAAGTCAAATTTTTCAATTCAACTCAAAAAATATTTTTGACACCACTACCTTGCATTGTAATGCACTAGAAAATTTCAAATTAAAAATTGTGTATAGAATAATCTAATTTGACCATGGTATAACTGGTATAACTAACTACATATCTTTACACTCAATAAATTTACAATAGTTGTAATGAATGAATGTCTGATTAGTTGTAGGTAATGATTACTGAAATATTTTCCAGGAAACGTAGACATAAACCTTATACGACTACGACTCATTCAACAATACTGTTCTGTTTGATGTCAGAAATAAAACTAGTTATACATTCCATAAACTGTCGAAATCACGAACTTTTCTTTGTATATTTTGAAAAATCCTCGGTTATTGGCAATGATCAGGACTGTACTTCTGATATGGCATAATACTTGATGAATATTTTTTTTATAAACACGCGATGAAATCAGTTGTTCAGTGTGGAACTCTCTGAAATGAATAAAATACGTTTCATATATTTTCTTCAATCAATGAATACCTTTTATTTTTCAATGCAATTTAACTTTGCACACCCTCGTTAATTTTGAGTCAGGTTGGAAATATTTTTCAATCGTTTTAATTATGATTCAGAAACCACACATAATCATTCTTTTATAATTGCACAGAGCAATGACTATCTAACTCTTCGTCAAACATGATTTGCGCCAAAGGAAGGTGTATTAGACCGAAATTTCGCGGTTAGTCTTCGAAATCAACATCTACAACATGCGCAAAAGGATTATCAGTCGGAGTTATGTGTAATTATAATGTTTGATTTGTGAGTTTGTTACAGACCCAATATATTTTACCAACATGCAAATTAGTAATTTTGTAAAATTTTAAAAATTATTCATGCACTTTGAAAAACAATGTTTTTTATTCAAACTTTGCCATTTCCACGAGAATATTTTTTATTACGTAAATCTTGTCGGTTTTCAAAATACAATAATTTTGAAAAAAATCAAAATGTATGTAATTATATATTTATCAAGTCATCTGACAAGAACTAACTAGAAGAAAGAAAACACGAAAGAAGAAACGAAGACTAGAAGAAAAATTAACTCGAAAAACTTTAGCTTTTTGCTATCACCTGAAATTTTTCATCTCTACAAGTAAAATTAATAAATATTGGCTTGAATTTTCGTGATACTATCTAGAAAAGATATAAGAACATTTTTTGTATCGGGGCGAAGAGGATTTTCAACTCTTATTGAACAAAAAGGATTGAAAAACTCTTACTAGATATTAATTTACTGTTACAATTTAAAAATCTCAGTATTGTCATCATTCACTTCAAGTAATACATGTGATTATCTTAGTAATTTTCATCAATATTCACATATTTTTTCCACTTTATGAATGCTTTTTATCGTTCAATACAATTCAACTTCACATACCCTCATTATTTTCAGGTCAGATTAGAAATGTTTTTTCATAGTTTATCAATCATTCAGAAACCACAAATGATTCTTTTATGATTTCACAGAGCAATGACTGACTCTTCGTTACACGATTTGCGCCAAAGGAAGCTGTATTAGACCGAAATTTCGCGATTAGTCTTTGAAATCAACATCTACAAAATGCGCAAAAGGATATCAGTCGGAGTTCTGTGTAATTATAATGCTTGATTTGTGAGTTTGTTACAGAATAATATTTTAAGCAACATGCAAATGACTGATTTTGGCAAAAATGTTCATCTAACATGTTGAATTTATAGTTTTGAGTGAATTGTTCAATTTACTTAATTATTCATGCTTTTTGAAGATCAAACTTTTCTATGTCCAGGAAGATATTTTTCATTATATAAATATTGCCGGAATTCGAAATACAATAATTTGCAGAAAATTTAAATAAAATTATATATTGAACAAGTCATCTAATAACTATGGAAGAAAGAAAACACTGAAGAAGAAAAGAAAACCAAAAAATTGACTTGGAAAAGTATTGATTTTTGCTATCACTTGAAAATTTTCATCACTACAAATATTGATTAATATCATTAATACCAAAATAACATTGATAAATATCAGCTTGAACTTTTTTGATACTACATTATAAGGAAAGAAGAGAGAAGAAAGGATATCCCATTCATTCGTACCTAAATAACATTAATAAATATTAGCTTGAACTTTTTTGATACTACATTATAAGGAAAGAAGAGAGAAGAAAGGATACCCCATCAATCCTCTAGTTTTCAATTATCTACTGTTTGAATATTTGTTTAAATTAAATATGATTGTTATATTTTTCATACAAGTAGATTTCAAATATAAAGAATATTTCTTATATTTGGGGGAGGATTCTCAATACTTAATTCTCAACATAAAAAAGAAAAAAACTCTATAATTAACTTACTATTATTGTCCATAAATCTCTATTATTATCATTATTGACTTCAAAGATACATGTGATTGTGGAGGAATATTGATTGGAATAAAATATTATCTTGTTTACTTTCTAAATTTGTATTTTTACAAATATGCGATAAACATTTTCAAATAAATATTGAGAAAACAAACCAGAATGTAAAAAAGTTAAATTATTATCGAAATTAGCGTATAAAATAACATTCATTTCACTTAGTATTGATATTCTTAACAAATTGCCATATTCAGGTCTTAGAAAAATAATTCTCTCTTGTGATTATTTTCAACAAAGGTAATGAGATTAATTTTTCACAATTAGACATGGTAACAAATGGTTTTATGAGAAAATATTGATACATATAACGAATATAAATTTCTTGTGTTCACCATTTTTGAAATTTTTTTCGCCCAATATTCCATACAGAGTTCCACTTGAATTGAGAGCAATTGAAGTAGTATGTTTTATATGATTTACAGAAAGTAAAAGTCCTGATTAAAGAAAATTAATCTCTATTTCACTGCTCCCCCGAAATTAGAATTACCATTTTCATTGGATAAATATAATTAATGCGATTACAAAAAGAGTTTGGATTGTGACGGTCACAAATCGACACATTTTATTTCAATTGAAATGAAATAACGTGAAAGTAATAGAAGAAATATATATGTAAATGATGAAATATATATATATATTTACTTGTGCATGGTAGTTCATATTTGAGTTGAAGAGATCCCCAATTGATGATTGTTTTTGAGTCGATATGTTAATTCTTCTCTGGAATATTTGAATGCAGCCTCAATGTTTTGCGTCGAATATTTTCCACCTCTTATTAAATTTACATTCAATATTTGGAAATGATAATTGAAGTAACTCGTCCAAAAACAATGAGGGAAAGATATTCAAACATATTTCATGATTTAGTGAAAATTTATTCATTCGTTTTCTATTATTTTTGATATATTTGTGATGAAAATTTTGATCACAAAAATCATCGACAAAAAATATTACATTTCATACGCAATGACTTCCTCATACAAATTCGTTGACGTTGAGATTAATATAAAAAAATTTCAAATATAAGTTTTAAGATTTTTAGGTGTCCAACACTGTATATAGTATGTTTCAGTAGAAGTGGTATTGGCTTATTAATTGCAATAAACTAACTGGTTTATTCTCATTGTGTAGTGAAGTCTAATATTGTAATTCTGTTCCTTTCATTTGATTTGGGTTTTACAACTTGAGGGTCTAATTAGTTTTATTATAATCGTTTAGCCAATGCCATATACCGTGGGACCTACTATACGTTTATTTCTGCTACACTATTTCATTTAATAAAAACTCTAATAATTAGTAATGAAACAGTTTTCGTTTGATTGACTGATACAATTTATTTGTTCCTTTTCATTGAATAATGTGTGTTCTTCTGTCCCATCTCTACTACCTACTTTAGACCTACCTACCTACCTACCCACCTCTATATTTTTTTTTACATCGTATCGAGTTCTCGATTTTAATTGAAGAAAAAATATGATTGGAAGTGATTTATAAAATTTGGCTTTATGTATATGAAATAATATTTTATTTGTAAAAAAATTAATAACATTGCAGGATGTAAGTTATTTTCTTGTCCCATTTCTTGATTTTTCACGAAAAACGTTTCATTTCATTGACACACACTTACAGAGATTCAAAATTAAAGTTGGTGTAGTTGAATCATTTTCATTTCCTGATGTTCTTGCATATTTTCATATATTGAACATTATTCATAGAAAGGCAAGTAGCAAATATTTGTTTATTTTATTATCACATACTGTTTGCATTATTTGCAATAATTTCACATTTTAACAACACGCACCCTTGCTTTTTAACTTGGCATTAATTATTTGGAAAATGAACTGCCGAGTACGCTTGCATATATTTTCACTTTGAAACTTCCATTTGTACAAATTTTGTCTCATTTTGGATTCAGTTTTGAAAATTATGAAAAATTATCCGTATTTAACATTCTTCCGTTTATCCCCATATGTGTATGCAATTTTCAGTATTGTGCTTTTGGTTTTGCATAAGAACATTTATAATAGACATGCTTTCTCTATTCTTGTCCATCAATGTCACTTATGAATTATGAATCTATGCGTATAGAAACGTAGTTATTTGATATGTATGTGCTTAAGTATGTTGATGATTGGGAAAGGCACAGTTCTTGATGTAATTTTATGTTTCCCCCGAATAATAATGCATCAAAATTATCATAGAGGTGAAAACATTAACGTGTTTGGTAAACAGAAGTTTGGTAAAATGAAATTGTCCTCACTTCTTCAATTAGGTATTCCAATTGGTCATGCATGATGTTATATTAATGTAAAATTGCCCCTGAGTGAAAATAATTCAAAATTATCAAAAAAGAGAAAGTATTGAAGTGTTTGGTATAATAATAACAAAAGTGTAATGTCGTAATAGCGTCAATTCAAATCTAAAAAATTAAAATTTATGTAAAGTGTTGATATAGATATATAGTTACCTCCGAATAACATGAAATTAAAATTATCATGAAGCTGGAAATATTAACGTGTTTGGTAAATGTAGTAGAGGTATAATGAAATTGTCCCCACATCGTCGAATCAAAATCGCCTTCGAAAGATATTTATATTAGTCATACATGAAGTTATAATAATGAAAAATTGCCCCTGAGTGAAAATAATTCAAAATTATTAAAAAAGAGAAAGTATTGAAGTGTTTGGTATAATAATAACAAAAATTAAATGTCCTAATAGCGTCAATTCAAATCTAAAAAATTAAAATTTATGTAAAGTGTTGATATTGAAATAAAGTTACCTCCGTATAACATGAAATCGAAATTATCATAAAGGTGAAAATATAAACGTGTTTGCTAAATGTAGTAGAGGTATAATGAAATTGTCTCCACATCGTCGAATCAAAATATTGAAATCCATGAAAAGTGTAAATATAGATATGAAGTTGCCCCCGAATAACAAGAAATCAAATTCGTCATGAAGGTGAAAATATTAACGTGTTTGGTAAATGTAGTAGAGGTTATGATGAAATTGTCCCCACATCGTCGAATCAAAATCGCCTTCGAAAGGTATTTATATTAGTCATACATGATGTTATATTAATGAAAAATTGCCGCTGGGTGAAATAATTCAAAATTATCAAAAAGAGAAGGTATTGAAGTGTTTGGTATAATAATAACAAAACTGAAATCGTCTTGATAGCGTCAATTTAAATCTACAAAAAATTGAAATCCATGGAAAGTGTTAATATTGATATAAAGTTGCCCTCGAATAACTAGAAATCAAAATTGTCATAAAGGTGAAAATATTAACGTGTTTGGTAAATGTAGTATAGGTATAATGAAATTGTCCCCACATCGTCGAATCAAAATCGACTTCGAAAGGTATTTATATTAGTCATACACGACGTTATATTAATGAAAAATTGCCTCTGAGTGTGAAAATAATTCAAAATTATTAAAAAAGAGACAGCATTGAAGTGTTTGGTATAATAATAACAAAAATGAAATGTCCTAATAGCGTCAATTCAAATCTGAAAAATTAAAATTTATGTTAAGTGTTGATATTGAAATAAAGTTACCTCCGAATAACATGAAATCTAAATTACCATAAAGGTGAAAATATTAACGTGTTTGGTAAATGTAGTAGAGGTATAATAAAATTGTCTCCACATTGTCGAATCAAAATATTGAAATCCATGAAAAGTGTAAATATTGATATAAAGTTGCCCCCGAATAACAAGAAATCAAAATTATCATAAAGGTGAAAATATTAACGTTATTGGTAAATGTAGTACAGGTAAAATGAAATTGTCCCCACATCGTCGAATCAAAATCGACTTCGAAAGGTATTTATATTAGTCATACACGAGGTTATATTAATGAAAAATTGCCCCTGAGTGTGAAAATAATTCAAAATTATTAAAAAAGAGACAGT
>WOGP01009357.1:0-10780 GCA_015342065.1 Leptinotarsa undecemlineata | reverse complement strand
TTTTTTTATTAATTTTGTACTTAAAATATTCTAAAAGAAACATAACAATATTGTTTTATGTACTTTCACTTTTCACGTATAGTATAACTACTCTTTAAGATTAAGTACTGTGTATCTCAAAAACCAGAGCTAATAAAAATTTTTCATTGTTATTTTCGTTTTTATCACCCCAAAATTAGTAGAAATTGACTAATTTAGTGTAGGAAACATTCAAAAAATATTTTTTTGTTGTGTTGTGTAATCAAAACATTCATCTTAGTACTACCGAGCAACATCTAAATTGGTAGCAAATTGCCAAAAACGACTCACCTCGATAGGAAAACTTAGCAGATTGCCTCTGGTCTGAATTTCTAGACATACCGCCCTGAAAGACAATTAAACTGCTGACTCCCTTGCAAAGGAGTGTGCCGCAAGGAGATTCATCGGAACAGAACCTGTCATTGGCATCGCTTTAGTTTTTGCCAAATAAACATTCAACACCTGTATGGCAAAAAGATTTATGGACTTCTGGCAGAATCTTCCAGAATTGGCCCTCTCCAAGGCGTGTATTCACCCTTCGACAGTTGTTGGACTACAGTTGTTGTTGGACTACAGTAGAGATGAACTACGGTATCTAACAGGCCTTCTGACAGGTCACTGTCATTTGAATCATCATATGCGGAGACTTGGACCATCGGACGACAGTGTGTGTCGCCTCTGTTTGGAAAATGATGAATCAAGTTTTTAGACTCGAGGGACCACACTCACTATACAAACGTATCAGCTTCGTTAAGAAGCTGGGTTCATTTGGTCGAGTGTGAATAGATGTGAGCCACAATAAACGCTTGCGGGTTGCGGTTGAGGGTCGAATAGACCCACTCACTTCAGACCTAACCTAACCTAGTACTGATAATATTATTATTATTATTCCCATCGAAGGATCTGTAGCATAATGTATGTTCTCCTCATGATTTTACCGCCTTGAAGGTTCTTTTCGATTGTTCAATAGATCAATTATATCATCTGTTGACTCTAAGCTATCTTTCACCTTAACGATAAGATATCTAAATCAAAACACGTATTTGCCGAAATCAGAGATATGCTTATAAATTATAGATCACATCAACCGCTACGCAACGGTTTCAATACAATTATTATCCGTGGAAAAAATCAACAATGGCTGTAGCACATAAATTTGTTTTTCAGAAACATTTTAATGGTTTTCCCAAAGAAAGCAATTTTATACTTGAAAAGGAAGATTTGCCAGTACCTAATGATGGCGGTGAGTTCACAGAAAATTTTTTTCAATGTACTTAAAATTTTGACAATCAATCAATCAATTAAAAACGTCCTTTTACTTAAATTTTTTTATAGAATTTTTAGCTGAAGCAGTTTATCTCAGTGTTGATCCTTACATGCGACCGTATTCTCGGGCTTTACCAATAGGGTCTACGTTCATGGGTTCACAAATTGCTAGGTGAGTAAGAATGTTCATATGAGATCACATAAGTCAGTGGTCATACTTGAAGACTGGCTATATTCCTTGTATAAGGAAATGGGCAAATTACGGATATACGGTTGTTACCTCGTTCACAGGCAGATGGAGCGATGACAAAGCTGTTATTTGCTGTCCGCTTGAGTCTAGTTCGAATAATTATACTCTGAACGAATTCGATTTTCAATTATTGGAAATCATCGACATGAATGTCGATGATAGACACTACCTTTCACTGACGAGTGGCCAAACTGCTCGAAACCGGTCTGAAATTGTGTTCCAATAATTGAAAATCTATTGCGACAGTATCACCAACAGCATATGCCGGAATAACTGCAGTGAAGAATCCTGAACTGACACCTGTCGGATATAATCCAATGTCCTTCGTGGTATTAGCCAGGGAGTAGTTGTTTTCTGATAGGTGTCAGTTCACTAACCTACAGTGTAGGGAGTTGAGACTGACCTGAACAAATTGTTTATTTAGATGATTTGATCATGTACAAGTTCAAAAATGTCCAAACAACCACTGTACAGAGTGGGCGAAATTGGACAATTTTAAAAGGAAACTCCTGTTTTCAAACTAGATAGATGAAAACTGATGGTTGTGTCTAAAAGTCAAATTTCATGACAAACTCAGTGGTGAAAATCGTATATCGATATCTATCATCGTTTATAAGTTACAGGATATTTTCAGAAAATGTGTATTTTCGAAAAGTGGCTGAAACATTTTTCCTGTCAAAATTTTCTCATTTCAATGAAATCATTTCCAAATACTTTTTTGCGTAGAATCCAATGGTGTAAATAACTTATTCTGTAAAATGAGATATCAATAGTTATTGCTGGTAAACTATTTTTTATGAGACACGCTATATATTCCTACATATTTCAATAGAGCTCAAAATTATCTTTCCAGAAATGTAGCACACATGATGTTTTGCTGGAGTCATCTTTGAAATACAGAGCTTTTAGGTTTTTCCATTTAGACTATGAAACGGACTCTTTGATCAAGTGAGCGGTTAACGCGGCGTTAAATCAGAAAGAAATTGTTCAGTAGTAGCTATCAAATGTTGCAAAAGCTTTCAACAGCAATGATTAAATCGCATAGTTTCAATAAAACTGATAGCAATTTATACTATATTTACTACTAATAAATGAAACTTAAACAATTATGATGTTAATGTTAAAGAACAAAAAATGAGATAAATTTCTCCGGAGAAGATTTCTAAAACATCCACCACATACTCCCACACACAGGCGACACTTCTCCTGAACTTCTTTTGCCGAATTAATCAGTTCATTAGGAGTGAGAGAAGCATAACTTTACATCACTGCCGCTTCCAATTCGTATCTAGAATTTGTTGGCAATTTGAAAATAATATCTTTATACCTTTTCCAGAAGTAAAATTCCATAGGCGTTAGGTCCGGCGACTTGGCCGGCCAACGGTTGGATCCTTGGTTGGCTATCCAATTATTACCAAAATTTCCAGTCAAAAAATTAATGACAATTACAGTGTTATGAGGCGAAGCCCAGTCTTGTTGAAAATTGATTTTTCTGAGCTTCATTAGTGACAATTTATCAACAGAAGGTTCAATATTTTGCTTCAAAAGTTCTTAATATTTCTGAGATATGGGACTGCCATTATAAATGTATGGGCCGATGATTCTATCCCTGAAAACATCTGCCCACACACTAAATCATACATCGAGGATTTTGTTGTGTATGAGAATTGTAGCGGTTGAAAATGCCGGCACTGCTCACATAAGCTTCGTCTGGCCAAATATAATTTAACGAAAAATCACGCAAAAAGAAATACGGCGTTCAAAATCTTTTGGTCTAAGTTGACGAACTTTCCTAAAACGACTATTTTTTTCAACTCCTTATCCCTATTTGATTCACATAGTTTTGTTCTTTTTTCAGGTTATACTGCAATCTCATGAAAATGTCTCTAAAAAGGTTTTTTTCTCTTGGATACCTTTCGTGATACAAATTGCTTGCTGCTTCTGCACAATTTTCATAATTCTCATACTTCATTGTACACGTGTTTCATGATTGAATGAAAACCACTAATTGAAGAGCGTATTTTTTGCTGAAATCAAAATTTGACAGCTACCGTGAAGATTTCCATTCTGTTTTATCGCCGCATCGTCCAGAGCCTACTTGATCAAAGTGTACGTTTCAAAGTCTATATGAATAACCTAAGAGCTCTGTATTCCAAAGATCACTCTAGCAAAACATCAAGGGTGCTACATTTTTGAAAATGTAATTTTAAGTTCTATTGAAATATGTAGGAATATGCATCAATAATTATTGATATCTCCATTGGAAAAATTAATAGTTCACACCATCAAATTACAGGTGAAAAAGTGCTCCGAAAATGTCTCCATAGAAACAATAAATTTCTGACAGAAAAATGGTTATAGTATACACATTTTCGGAAAACATGCTTTAACTCAGGAAAAGTGATAGATATCAATATGTGGTTTTCACCATCAAGTTTGTCATAAAATTCGACTCTTAGGCACAGCCATCAGTTTTCATCTGTCTAGTTTGAAAACAAAAGTTTCCCTTTAAAAGTGTCTCTCTCTGTTCATATATCTTCAGTGTATGTGTGAAAGTAGCGATTCAAGTTGAATATCCATTTCCAGAATAACTGAGAGCAAAAATTCCAAATATCCTATTGGGAAATATGTAATAGGTAACTTTGGATGGAGAACCCATACTATTTCTGATGGAAAACTTGGTGATCCAATCATATTACCAGATTTCGGAAAATTACCGCTGTCGCTTGGACTTGGAGTGTTGGGCATGACTAGGTGAGATATCACATTCTTGTTTACACGAATAACTCTCATTATCAAAAGAAAAATCCGGTTGATAGTTATACCTTGATCAGTTTATCATTCAAAGATGGAGTAATGGGATTTCGAGAGAAATTTTGTACTGATATACTAAAATATTACTCTGGGTTTTGGAGAATCATTATCAATGATGAATTAATATATGAAATAAGAAGCGAAAACACTTTTTTAGAACATTTTCACATCGCATATCTTCAAAAGTACAGGAGATATTGAATTTGATACACATTCCCTGAGATTTCATCGTATTGTTTCGAAGAGTGTGATAGGACCAGAAATAATGAAGGAATTGAATAAAATTATTTCATATCAGATTCCTGACAAAAAAGATAAAAAAAACATTCATGAGTCTAGTTGGTACTTGATTAAATATGTAATACTTGACATGCTCTTCTGAGTAAAGGTTGAAAATATGAAAGAGTTCTTCAGAACCGATTTATTTCACATAGAAATATAGAAATGAATAATGTAATCTTTATGTGCCTAAGCTATATCCATCTAACAAAAAGCAACCCAAGAAAAGATAGATGCTTGATCAAAGTATGATCACCACGCACATTTGTCTCTATTGTGTAAAATAAGCAAGCCTACTTATACTGGCCAATTAGATTCAACTGCAATCGGCTGGAAGATTTCATTGTTACAGTGCTGGAGTGGTCATTTACGTTTTAACGCCTGCGGTGTGTACATATACGGTATTTTGAAGTTCAAAATTTTTCAAATATCAAGTACTGATACGGCTGAAGAAACCGCTAATGTGTGTCCCTACACTCCACCTAAAAAATGTTCCTATACCCAGCGGCATATCATTAAAAAAATAAAATTAAATTTCGATCGTTCCTGAGTGCGACTCTGTACTAGCAACCTTGTCTGAGAGATTACGTGCACTATGCATGATAATGTTTTGGAGCACTTCGTAACTTAGATGAGCAGAGTATAGTATTTAAAAGAATAGTGACATTGAATAAATATTGTTAATTTATTTTTCATTGACATTTTTTGTATTACCGCCAATGCGGCTTGAAATCTCATTCATAAGTATAATGAAGTTCAGTATGATGGGTTCATATTAGAAAATCTCTCAATTTTCAACAAAAAATGCCCAAAAGTTAGAAATCAAGGGACGACACGAAATCGAAAATTGTTCTCATGTTTTATTATCTGCAATAGGGAGAAATTGATTAATTATAAAAACTATTCATAAAAATGGGTAGATCATGCCGATAAGTAACTTTCAGACACAAACTGAAAGAAAATATTTTTTCTAAAACAACTACTTTCATATGAACATTGAATTCCACGGAAAAAAATGCTTTCGAAGAACTACTTTCGTGAAGGTTGTAGTACTTTTATGAAAGTTGTTCAATGTTCATATGAAAGTAGTTGTTTCTTCTAGTTTGTGTATGAAAGTTACTTGTGTGCATCATCTACATATCTGTGTAAATAGTTTCTTTGAAATTATTTTTTCTTCCTTTTTTTGGAAGAGTTCCACATTTTGTTGTATGAAAAAGGAGCTGTAGACAGAATAAACCTTCGTTTCCCAAATAAGTCATGTATTTAGAATTTTGTTCACGTTATAGATATCGTTTGTGTGTCTTTGCCTAATTATATATGTCATGCTATACATTTATACAGGGTGTAACCAAATAAGTGTAAAACATTCAAGGAGGTGATTCCTCATCAAAAAAAATAGGATCTTTCATATAAAGAAACTCAATTGGAGCATCCCTTGTTAAGATACAGCCCCTTAAAGGGGCTGTATCTTAACAAGGGATATAATCTAACGCCGTTCGTGGTATTAGCCAGTGGAGTAGTTATTTTCTGATAGGCGTCAGTCTATTCAACCTACTATATTGGTATATCCGAGACGGACTTGAACATTTAAAGTTCATTTTTTTAGATTTGTAGTTGTAAAGTCTATATGTTCACTTTTATGCTTTGTGAAATTGAATGACTGAGAAATCTATGGACAACCTTAGAAGTCGTCAATGGGTGCTCCTGATAGGTTTGGTTGTATTTTGTCAACCGGGTCAATGTACATACGCAGACACATATAACGAATTCTGGTTATTATATATTATTATCATCATTATCTCCTCAGTAAATAGAAAAGTAAATTGTCAATCAATCAATATTATTCTGATATTAAAACCTGAATGTTAGGTAATTATGGGGTAACTTATTACTTATTCAGTAAATTCATTCTATTTCAGAGTAACTGCATATTTTGGATTTCTTGAGATATGTAAACCGAAGAAAGGAGAAACCGTTGTAGTTTCAGGAGCAGCGGGAGCTGTTGGAAGTCACGTTGGCCAAATAGCAAAAATCATAGGTTGTACAGTAATAGGAATAACGGGTTCAGATAAAAAGGGAAAATGGCTGGTAGACGAACTTGGCTTCGATCATTTCATAAATTACAAAACAGCAGATTTAGAGAAAGTTTTACCTGTAGTTGCACCAAATGGAATAGACTGTTACTTTGATAACGTAAGTGTTGTTCTTAAAAGTCGGTAAACGAGATGCAGTGTGAATGTTTTTTGAAAAATAGTTTTTCAGCATCGTCATCGTATTGTTACGTTTTCCCCCGTGGATTGACCAATAATTGACTATACTGGACAATAATCAAACTTAACTTTATTTCACTTCAGATACAACAAAATTTGTAACTGAAACTTCAAATATAATTCAAATGTCTAACACCTCACTAGATCGTTTCACGTACTGCAGTGTAAGTTCTACTTGACTGTATCGATATGATCGTAGCTAGCGTTTATATATCGTAATCGAAGGCGGAAAAAACTTCGCTGAAATTCCATCGAAGTCTGTAGCATTATTCTCGATGCATCCAGAGCGGCAGCGAACATCATACATTCGCGCGCTCTCAGCTACGTCACATTTGGTTTATCGCTACCAGTGGGGGCGGGCGTTACTTTCTTCAGGACATGATTTACAACAATATGTATTTGTGGTTTATAAAAAATAAATACAGTCGTATACTGATGATTCGTGTCTCGTCTAGTTTAAAAATGTTATTGACTTTGTGACACGTGCTGATATTGGCAATCTGAATCTCTAAATATTTGACATATCTTACTAAATCATTTCATCATTTTCACCGTTCTAGAAAAAGTTTTTTCTGTATATTCATAATATAACAAAACCATTCAAAATATGAAATAAGTTGGTCGGTAACTGGGCGGTTCGACTTGGTTGCTTTGTTCGCTCAGTCAATCGGCTGATGTGTGAGTCGATGGTTCAAGCCCGAGGCTGAACGCTTAATTTTCACTTGCCCGTGTTAGGAATCACACGTTGAAAGGTAAGACCTCATTAGTCCTTAGTTTGCACAAGTTTCGACTTCTGAGGGTTGTCGTTCGTAGGGGTGCGATAGCTGGTTAACAGAAAAAAGCATATTTTAAACATATTTTATACACATAACACAAGTAATGTCTATGTATGATC
Source organism: Leptinotarsa undecemlineata (assembly GCA_015342065.1). Classification (NCBI taxonomy): domain Eukaryota; kingdom Metazoa; phylum Arthropoda; class Insecta; order Coleoptera; family Chrysomelidae; genus Leptinotarsa; species Leptinotarsa undecemlineata. The sequence goes on along the minus strand of WOGP01009357.1, from coordinate 2,988 downwards.
GTCACATCTTCATAAAACTCAGAAACTAATGGATTTCTTGTTTATTTCAGAAGTTATTCACATTTTCTTATATAGATATTATGATGATATTTTGATTCCATTGACAGGTTGGTGGTGACATTAGTTCAACAGTAATCTACCAAATGAACCACTTTGGCCGTATCGCAGTTTGTGGTGCTATATCTGGATATAACGAAGAAGAAAAACAAGGTAACAATTTTTTCAAGCCGCGAAACAAAAATGTGTGATTCTAGAGAAATTTTGAAGAGCATGTATATGTGATTCATTGATTCATACGCAGAGAAAAAAGATAACTCGTTGTTCTCATTATGCATAAAACATTGACTCTAACTCAACCCTTCAATAGTTTTTCAAAATTTAATACAACCCTTGTTTTTCAAACACTGTTTTTAATTTAGCAATACTACGTATTTTAACACGCTTGATGCGGAATTGTTATACATTTTGCCAAAGATGATACAAAAATAATTCAGAAATTGAGTTGTTCATGTAAGTTCCTTATATATTATTTTTCATGTTGAAATCAGATTCATTTTGAAATATACACTTGAAAAAACAACTCTCAGGATATCAACTCAACATAAAAACTTTTGAACATATCCAAATGAAAAGAGTAACAGTATGATGGTTAAATAAATTGATTCCCTGAATACGTAATTTATTGTTACTGGCAGTTACGACACTAAAGGTTTACCAGGTAACCTAATGAGATTAGGTTAGGTCTAAAGTGAGTGGGTCTATTCGACTCTCCACCGCAACCCGCAAAGGTTCATTATACCTCACACCTATTCACACTTGATCAAATAAACCCAGCTTCTAAACGAAGCTGATTAGTTTATATGGTGAGTGATTTTTCAGGTCAGATGGTAAGAGTATGGCTCTGCCGAACTCTAAAAACCTGCTTCGGTCGCCATCGAGGCAGCCAGCTACAAAGTATATGCTCTGATGTTTCATTGTTTTCCAAACAGAGGCGACACACGCTGTCTTTCCACAGTCCGAGTCTCTGTGACGTGTAAGAAGGCCTGTTAGACATCGCAGTTCATCTCCACAGTAGTCCAACACCAGTTTGGTATCAAGCTTCGAAGGGTGAATAAACGTCTTGAGTGAGCCAATCCTGGAAGATTCTGCCAGAATTCTGTAAATTTTCTTACCATCCAGATGTTCAATGTTTGTCCGGCAAAGCCTAAAGCGATGCCAATGACAGGTTCTAGTTCGATGAAGCTACTTGCAGCACTCTCCTTTGCAAGGGAGTCAGCAGCCTTATTACCTTCCATGCTAACATGGTCAGGAAACCCGACCAGAGACAATCTGTTAGGCTCTATCGAGGACAGTCGTTTTTGGCAATTTGCTACCAATTTAGACGTTGCTCGATAGGAGCCAAGAGCTTTCAACACCACTTAACTGTCCGAGAATATTTTCATTGACTTGTGTATGAGGTTGGATTCATCCAATCTCTCCGCACACAATTCAGTAGCGTAAACTTCCGCTTTAAATACTGTAGCATAAGTTTCGATGCAGGTAGATATATGTGTCCTGGGACTGCGACTAAAAACATCTACACCAGAACCGGCAGGTGTTTTTGATCCATCTCTGTACCAACAACTATAGGCTCTTAATATTTCCTTCTTTCGGAGGATTCAGTCCTCTCTACAGCGATTAAATGTTGCCTATAGATTCACCACTCCACCAGATGGTACTAAACAAACTTCCTGAGGTTTAAGGCTACCACCAAGGGATATGGGACTTTCTGGTTTCTTGAAAACGTAAAGGCTTTCAGGCCACAAAAAACAAAATGTGGTCCAGTAGTAAACATACTGCTTTTTCCGAAAATGTTCTGGGATTGCTAGACAAGAATACAGGTGCAAAATCAGAATGTGAAACACCATCGCATCACAGTCTACTGAAAGTGAAGCATGCAGTAAAATAACCTGTAAGGTAATGGTATTGCTGTAATGAACACCTTTTCGCACAGAAGATCAAAAGTAATATAGCTATAGGATTTCTATTACATTCCTTATGGAAAAACAAGTGCAAATTTCAGTAGGTTCATTCTGGCGATTTTTGGATCTCAGGCCCAGTTCACGCAGAAGGGACAACGGTCCGAGCCTCGTTGTTGCCAAATGTCTAGTATATGTGAACTGGACCTTAGCTTTCAAAGCCCTCTACATACTATCCCCACTCCTCCACATCTGCCGTCATTCTGTCAACCAATCAGAACCTACCGCGCGTACAGCGGGAAATCTAACCATCAGATGAGCAAGCTTGGTCCTGGCCTAAAATTCCATGTATATTCATATGGAGCTGAACTTTTTGCAATTTTCATGACATCCGATCGGAACCCTGTGAGAGAGAGAAATGTGTTATCGAATTGTTATCGAATGGTTTGAATTTCCGGCTGTACACGCGGTAGCATCTGATTGGTTGACTGAATGACGGCAACAGTGGAGAAGTGGCGGTGTTCTGTAGAGTGCTTTGAAGGCTAAGGCCCAGTTCACACATAATGGACGTCTGGCAGAGACTAGGCGCGGACCTTTGTCCCTTCCCTGTGAACTGGGCCTGAGGTCCGAAAATCGCCAAAATGATCCAGCTCAAATTTGCACTTGTCCTACATAAAAAATTTCATAGAACTCCTGTAGCTATATTACTTGAGTCAAGATGAGGTTGAAGAAATAGCCTACATATTATAAGAATATAAGAGCATACGCTTTCGCGGCTGGAGTCGTGATTGAAGAGAATAAAACACGAGCTGGTTACCCGTGGTTGAATGAAACACGAAACTCCAAAAGTTTTGTTTGCTACAACGGTAGACAATATCAGTGCGATGACTGCCATGACTAAATATTGATCAACACGTCAACAGTCAATCCATTCAAGAAATTATGGGTACTCAATTCGAAATAAAAAAACCATCCAACATAATTTGCACACAATGCACTTGTCATCACTGGAAGATTATCATGAATACTG
>WOGP01009356.1:0-10781 GCA_015342065.1 Leptinotarsa undecemlineata | reverse complement strand
ATCAATTAATACTCAAATGAATACTGTCTGACTGTCTCCTCATGATCTTGACCTCCCTCAATATTTATAAAGAATTATACGCTGACATTACGACTTTGATCCGGTCACTGTACCAAGGTAAAATGCTCATTTTGCAATCTGTGCAGAATTTGCATATTTGTAGATTGTTTTATATTCTATATCCTGTGATCGGATCAATTTCGATGTCTATGAACTTGAAATATTAAAAGATGGAATTCTGAATACTGAATGTTCTTGTGTTAAAATATTGAAGTGAGGTTGGAATGTCTTTCAATTTATGTATTTACTTAAATGAATCTGAATTATTTCATGATAATTTTCTATATTTGACAGTACAATTGAAAATGTATTTGGAATTATGGTCAATAAATTTCGAGTTTTGCGTAAACCTATTGCGCTTGCTCCAGATATAGTTATACGAGTTGTACAAGCATTATGCGCATTACATAACTATTTATTGTCAGAAAAAAGTTTGAGGGGAAATTATGTGCATCAATGATTAATAGATACAGAGGTGGCAGACGAATAATATACTACCTGGCTCCTGGAGAGTTGAAATTCCAAATAGCTCATTATTTTCGTTTCAAAAAGGAAAACTTAATAAATATACACTTTCTTGGAAGGGAGTGAGACATAAATTCAAAAAATATTCGGTGAGTCCTATGGGCGAAGTAAATTGGCAATATTAAAAAATTTAAGAGTATATGAAAGACGAACTTTTGAATCTGTACACAACTAGATGAGAAAATTATAATAAGTATTAATTACATTAATAATGTGTTTCACTTACTACTATGTTTCTCTTACTAAATGAATGGACTGCGACGACTGCTTTGGTAACTGAGAAATTTTCAATGGCGGAACAGACGTGTCAAGGGATGATTGAGTCTCACTTCTATTTGATTCAGTTTGGTTTGGCGCCAATGTAGGAATCAAAAACTTGAGAGCAGTAAAGTAATGCCAGTTAGTAATATAATTTTCATCCGTACCTGCGCCACTTTTCTTCTTTTTAATTTTCTTCAATTCCTGGGATACTTATATAAAATAATTCAAAGGTGAATAATTTCAACAGAAACTACCACATACAAACTCACCTGATTTCTTAAATTATGTAGTTTTCTTTGGATTTCTTCTATAGTGCATGTAAATTAAACAGATAATTCTTTTAGAATTTTCTGTTTTTTTCCCCGGTTTATATGTTCAATGGAATGAGTATCCCATAAAAGTTTATTTTCCTCGTAGCACTGTATTAAATCAAAAACTTCTTTAGTCCACTCTTTCGTCATTGTCAAAATCTTGCGAACACTCTCAACTATAAAAGATTACTTCGACTTCTGCGACTAATGGCAAAAATGTTGAAATTCAAATAGGGGAACTAGGGACATGATGGGGTAGCGAGGTGAGACGGGGTCACGCACACATACCAAAAACTAAACGCTTCTGCGAGGTGGCACTTTAGCCAATCAGAAGCCGCTTTCGAACAATACTCACTGCGGCCATGACAGTCTGCGAAAGTGCGTGCGTTCTTTGTTTACAGTCAAATTATTGTAAAAGTGCATAATTGATGTAATATTTTGTGTTTTTTACTAACTTTAGAAACAGGTAAAAAATAGCGTTGAACTGGTGATTATTTTTTCTTTTGTTTAACGTTTTTGTGTCAGTTGATAGACGTATTCAAAATCGTATTATACTAACCGTCTATTTAAAAAAAAATGTTTTTCTTTAAACGCAGTGACTGGGGCAAAATGGTGTAAATCGTACGGGGCATAATGAGATATTACCCCATCATGCCCTTCAGATCACGAAACAAGATTACTTCCATAGAATTTCCTTTATTTGTTATTGTTTATAGATATATCGATCGAAAAATTTTTTTTGTTTTTCAGATTAAACATGGTTAAGAACTACAAAAAAAAGACTAAAAGAGGAGAGTGGTCATAACAGTCCATGAAAGCAGCTTTAGACAAAGTTTTGAGTAAAGAATCAGGATACAGAAAGGCATCTTTAGAATATGATGTTCCTCAAACAAATTTGGAGCGTTACGTCAAAAAAAAATTAAACTAGGTGAAGAAATAGGGATGATTACGGGAAACTCATCCGGCAGAGTGAGCTGAGTGTTTGTCACATTGGTCATTAGCTGTCAAAGTTTCCACCGTAATGTATTGATTTATTTGAAAGTTTCTTATTTAAATTGCTTGCAATTCAAGATGTATTCTACCTGGCTTAGTTGAAGGAGGAGTTGAAGAGAAGCGATGTAACCCTGCGAGGGAAGAAAGCTGATCTAGTGGAAAGGTTCATAATTTTGCATATTTGAACAACTCTCTCAGTTTTTTGCATCCAATTTGCTCCCAAGAAGTATATTAATGAATAAAACACACATATTTTGTGTTTTTTTTAGTAATAATCAATGAACATTATTCTAACCTCAAAAACATGCAAGTTTTAGCGTTCAATTTTGTTTTCAGATTAGAGGCTTATGATAGAAATTTTTATTTCGAAAATATCCCTCAAGAGAGACCAGAACTCCAGATGAAATTACCGGAAAGAAATATGTTTCGAGATGTGAATAGTAATATGTTATTACCACCAATAACCAAAGAGCATATAAATTATTACTTTTCCAGGTAAACTTTGAATTTATTAGACCATCTTTAACTTGAAACATGATTGTTTTCTTTTCATTGTACATGATGGTTCTGTTGTAGGTTCAAAAAAAAACAACTTTGAATGTAGATATCTAATTGTATTACGGGCATGTAGGGTGGTTACAAGTACATAACTGACAGGTATTTGCAAGGCATCCGTGAAAAAAATTCAGTATGAGTTCCACATCAATATTGAATATGATGGAAACCTTTCTGAATGCTGTTGTGAATGTGCAGTGGGAAGTGGATGGGAAGCACTGTAAACACGTCGCCGTGGTGATGTTTGCCGCTGAACAAATGTTCAGAAAGAAACGAATGTTGTTACATTTGGTATGTTCGCAGCAGCCCCAAAACTTCCATATACCAAAGAAAACGTTTACTGCCTCACCTCTACGAGCTGAGACATTACCTTCTAAGAGGCAAATGCAAAATGTTTCAGTTTATCCATATCCTTTGGAAAATATCAAGAGAGAAAATTATAATGTATGGGTACGAAATATTTGTATTGGCGCTACTTCCAGCACAATGCCTATTTGTATTGGCGCTACCTCCAGCACAATGCCAATGAAACAATTATATAGGCCAGCTAATCCTTATGGTGTTATTAATGACCACATTTATGGATCTGATCCAAAAGATATTTTGTGTACCAATTTATTATTGTCAAAAATCACTGAGACAGAAATTTCGGATATTGAGGTTAACACAAGAGGTCAGACAAAAAATCATTATTGGCACGAACAACGAGAAAATCGCATAACCGTCAGTCAGTTTCATACTGTGTACCACTTGACATTGCAAAGAAATGAAAAGTTTGCAGAACAATTGTTGAATCCCGCTCCATTCCAGTCTCGTGCAACTATACATGGACTAGTTATTGAACCAGTGGCAATTCAAGAATATAAACAGAAGTTAGGACTTGAGGTACGAGAGTGTGGTCTGTTTACCTCAGAGAAACATCCTTTAGCAGGGTCACCTGATGGTTTGTTAGGGCATGATACCGTCATAGAAGTAGAATGTCCATTTGTTTGCAGGAATCGCCACATAAATCCTGTTCTTTATATATTTGAGGAAAATGGGACACTATTTTCAAAAAAGAAGCACCCTTATTACTCTCAAATACAAGGTCAGTTGTATTGTACTGAGAGAAAATTTTGTAATTTGATTATACAGGGGTGTCCAAAGTCCGGAATAAAATTAATATCTTTTTAACCAGTATTTTAGGGAAAAAAACGCTGAAACACGTCAGTTGATTTCACGTTGTACGCATTTTTTGGCAATAAAATGAAATATTTTTTCAACCCCTTAGCTGTAACCCTCCCCAACTTTTTTTTTTAATGTAAACCTATGTCGTGTATGGGCTCATTGAAAAGCTCTTACAAAATGGAATCTGACCATATCCTTTATTTTTTTACTCATGCGAATACCACGAAATGAGAAAAAACTCTTTTAAAACCAAAAAAGTTAGAAATGCTCTATTTAGTGCTATTTAAAGGGTGAATTAACGTTGCAAAAAACAAATAAGTGGTGATGTTGTACATTGCTCAATAATTGCTAAGGATCACCAGTACCTACTTTCTAAAACTTTACAAATTTTAAGAACAGACCAGCCGAGCCAGGCACCACAACAAATTTTATTGATTTATGTGTAAAACTGATAACGTAATGTAGCATCAACCTTCTGTGGATTTTATTTTTTCATCCAAAATCTACACATAAAATTAGTTCCATCCCAAGCAATTGTTGACCAGTGTACCTATAAAATAAAAAAAAGGTAGCATTTTTTTTCCCAAAATGAATGCCCTGATAAGAACTATTGTCTTGACTCAGTTTTAAAATTGTGGCATTTCTGGATGAAATTGAAAATAATGTATGTTTAGTTTATTAATTGGGTACATTCAAAGTGTTCTTTTTTAATTTGCTAAACAAAAATGGTATTGTCGGAGAGGCAGCGTATCGAAGTCTTGATATTGTTGGGATGTGGGGATAGAATGCGGAGTCAAAGTAAGGTGGGTACTTTGATGATGCCTGCCTATGTATGGGCAGGCATCATCAATAACAGAATATTAGGGCCATACTTTTTTTAGGGAAACCTTACAGCTGCACGCTACTTAGACTTTTTACGCTTTGAATTAGTCCCTGCTTTAGCTGTTTTGTTTCCCAATGAAGCAGATCCAGATATCCCCACTGAAACACTTTGGTTCCAACAGGACGGCGCTCCCCCACATTTTGGCATTAATGTCAAAGAAAATATCTCGATGACATATTTGCAGGACGCTGGAATGGACGACGTAGTACAATTGAATGACCGTCAAGATCCCCAGACTTAACGCCAATAGATTATTTTTATTGGGGATGTATGAAAGATAAGATTTTTACCATCGCCTAGAAGCTTGCCAAGTAGAGGGTGGAGGCCAATTTCAGCATCTGTTACGTTAATTCACCCGTAGATAGCACTAAGTTAGGTATTTGTAACTTTTCAAAAGAATTTATCACATTTCGTTGTAACCACAAAAAAAAGGGTATGGTCAGAATCCATTTTTTACGAAATTTCCAATGAGCCCATACACGACATAGGTTTGCATTTGAAAAAAAAAAAGTTGGGGAGGGTTGCAGCTAAGATGGAAAAAAATTATTTTATTGCCAAAAAATGCATACAACGTGAAATCAACTGACGTGTTTCAGCGTTTTTTTTTTTCTAAAATACTGGTTAAAAAGATATTAATTTTATTCCGGACTTTTGCGCAGCCCTGTATATACATTTAAAGAGATAAAAGTTATTTTTGTGTTAAGGGACGAAGTATTCATAAATAAAATGCTACAAAAACTTATATGTTTATGTATATATGTTTATGAAAATTATTTCAAAAAGGCATTGTATTAGAAATATATTTATAAAAATTCGTCGTTTGCATGCAGAAGTAGCCCATGTCCATTTTTGGCTAATTTGATATTCTAAGTCCATATGAAATTAAAAGCACCGTTATATTGGATGCAGCAGTATCGTAAGTCCATCTTCACAACTACCGCTCATATCGGTCAAACCTCGAACTAGTCTATGTTCAGTGGCGCTGTTAGTTTTAAAGCAGAATCAGTCTATCTACGTGCACCGCAGCGAACGCATCGGGTCTCCATTCCTTCGATGGACATAGACTAGTTCTGCATAAGTTTACTGTGGACATAGAATAGTAGCTTGAGGAAATAGGCTTATTCGCGATTTGTGCTAACTTTTGATTGATAAGCAAGCAAGAGTAGTTCAGTTTCACTTCAGTTGCAAAACGGTTGTAAAGTTGTCTCCTGCTGTTTTTTATGACACAACACGTAGTGAGAATCGAGTTGTTCTTTATTTGTGGGTGTTATAATAAGAGTAATTCAACAAAATTATTGAAAAGAAAAAACTGTTGAAATGAAAAAACGGATCTCAAAACACGAAGGGGCCTCATCGAACCACAACTGTTAAAGGTCTAACGTAACTTCTCATGTGTAATGGACGAAGTAGCGATAACGTTATATGTGCGACATTGTTTTCCTATATAATAACATAGGAACTCTCACAGAAATGCAACCGCATCGCGGAAGAACACAAGGAGAGCTATGGTATTCAGCGGCTTAGGATGCGCATTGAAAGGACTCGGGGAAATCCTGAACCGAATAACTACGAACACATAATCCTAAATTATTTCAAGTCAATATATTATGTAGGTACAGCGGGGGTCAATGACCCGCAGCTGCTGAGAACAGAAAGCTCTCCAGACCTGGGTCTAAGGATTCTACTCTGGTCCCGTATTCATCGGAAGGAAGTGTCAACAGGCTTCGGCAATGCTTGAACCGAAAACACCGGTGGATATAGGGACTCAGCTCTGTACCGACGGCTACCTCCATGCGGACCCGCTGGCACTCGGGTGTTGTTGCTGCTGGTCCACTCACGCTAGAGCTGACGACACAACAACGTGCGAGGACCAAATGCCGTTACCCCAAAAACAGAGACAGCAAAACAAAGTCTGATACTACAATAATAGGGAAGAGAGGGAGCCGCCACTCATGCAGCGGATGACTAATCTCATACGCCGCACAATAAACGGAGTAAACCGTTAAACAAATCCCCAATATAGCCGGGTTTACACGCACGCTCTTTCGCGCACGATTCGGCTTTCACGCGGGAAAGAGCGAGCATGTAAACGATGACAGAGAGAACGAGATTGCGCGTCCACTCCGCGCGAACGCGCCTCTCAGTCTCTCGTTCAAGTCTGCGCGCGTTGTACGTGTTTTACACGCTCATTCTTTCATGCGTTCAAGTCCGTGTTCGAAAACTTGCTGGTGATGGCTGATATACGTTTATGGAGTAAAGATCTAACCTCAGAGTTTCTGGATATTTATAAAGCCAATCCTAGCTTATGGAAGGTAAAGTCCGATGAATATAAAAATAAAAATTTGAAAGACATATCTTATAATAAATTGATTAAATTTTGCCACAACAATGGGATGCCTCATGCAAACAGAGACTTTGTTGTTAAAAAAATTCAAAGTCTTAAAGGTTCATTTAGAAAATATTTGAAAAAGGTGATGAATATTCATCGCAGTGGAAGTGGCACTGATGATATATACAAGCCCAACTTGTGGTATTACGACCTATTACTATTTACTAAAGATCAAGAAACACCTACAGACAGTTATCATAATGAAGACGAACAAACTGAAGACTCAATCGAAGAAGAGGGTCCAAGCACTTCCACAACTGATCAGCAAAATACGTCCACAGTTGTAGAAGAGCAAGAAAAGCAAGTTGAGCAAAATACACCGACAGTTGTTGAAGAAGCCCGGGTTGAGATACAAAAGAAAGAAGTAAGTTTTTTTATTAAAGTCAATTTAATTAAAGTGCACATGTTTACATAATTATAGAAATAATTGTTGAAAAGATTATAACTATGCTCGTCCATTCGCAATCATACGATCTTGCCACTCCACTTTTCCTTCTGCGTTAAAGTAGTTTTTGTAATTTTCTCTGTTTTGTTTAGCTTCAGATGTTATATGAACGTGATGACGCCTTTGTAGATTAGTTAATTGTAGAGGATTTTCTCGCCAATCACCAAATTGAACATTTCCTATACTCACATCTTCTTTATCTATGCTACTACTAAAGTACGATATATTTTGAGCACATAAGAAATTGTGCAATGCACAGATTGCCAGTACCATGTAACAAATGTTTTCGTGTTTACTGTTTATAGTAGTCTGCAATATTCTAAACCTTGCAGAAATTATTCCGAATGCATTTTCGACATTTCTAGCCCTTGATAATCTATAGTTATATATTCTCTTTTCATAATCTAATTCTCTTTGTGCGTATGGTTTTAGAAAATTTTCTGCCAGCGCAAAGGCCTCATCACCCAAGAACACAAAATTATAATTATGAACGGTTTCATCATTTTCAGGCAAATTCAACTGTTTCATTTTTAGCTTACGACTAAATCCAGTATATTCAAATACACCTCCGTCTGATTTCCTTCCATTTTTTCCGACATCGACATAAAGGAATTCGTAGTTAGGGCCAACTAAAGCCATTAAAATAATACTATAAAAATTTTTATAGTTATAGAAGGTAGCCCCGGAATCAGGTGGTAGTGCGATGCGAATGTGCTTGCCGTCGAACGCTCCTCCACAGTTGATAAATTGCCATTTTGTTTGAAATCCTTCGGCCACTTTTTTCCAGTTTTTTTTTGTAGATGGCATCTGAAAATTTAATACATCAATTTTCTTTCTTTTCAGACTGGTCCTACACCACGGAAAAGAAAAGCGGCACCGTTAGCTAGTTCTCATGCGGAATTCCTCAAAGTTTGTGCTGACACAATGAAGGCTAATTCTAAAGAACTGACAGAATTCGACGCCGCCGGAATTAATGTGGCCAAAAAGTTGGCCAAAATGGATCCGATTCAAGCAATTTACGCAGAATCGCTGATAAATAATGTGCTACGTAAAGGATTATTACAAAAACTGACTGAAGAGATGAATTTGTGCGACGGATGTGATAGGCGTGCGACTCCATCTTCTGTTCATTCATATATGTCAAATTATTATAATACCAATATGCCAAATACATATCAGTTTCTCAGGAACAGAGCGATCAAACTTATAAACACAGGATCTAAATTCAGAACAACAATTGGAAGAAGACATTAGTCAAAGTTTGTTAGAAACACAGCATCAAAATTCAGATAACACTAGCTCTCTCCGTTCTTATTATGAGAAGCAATCGGATTTAACCTTAATTTAGAATGAAAACTTTAATTTTTTAATTAAACTGACATAAAGTTCGTGTGATATTTATTTCCTCCCAGCAAGCAACCCTTTCACTTGGAATAAAAGATGAACTTACATACCTTGAAATATTCAGGTTGAAGGCTTGTATAAATAGCTCGACACGTCTCGGGTATTATTTTAGAAAGCGATGGTGCTGATATACTAGTACTGTATTGTAAATCTTTTAATGAGCGTCCTGTAGCCAGATATCGCAGAGTGGCTGCCAATCTTGCCTCTGCAGTTATACTTTGCCTCATAATTGTATCTTGTTTGGTTATTTTGTCTTTTATTTTATTTAGTAATATATTAAACACTTCGTTGTCCATTCGTAAATAATTTTTAAAATCATCAGGATAATTGTCTCGTAACTCTCGTATCAGCGGCAAATGACTTAATCGTTCTCTGTATTTTTTTACCCATACCGATCTTCTTTTTCTTGTATTATTTATCATACAAAGATCGGCGAACATAACAGCTTGATTAAATTTTCTTCTACGATCGTCCATTTCGCAAGCGAGGTACGACTTCACTACGGCGCGACTACAATCCTCCGTAATTTTCACACACTCCAACGCGCCACGCTTTCCTTCGTTCAATCGCGCGCGATTATCGTTTACACGCACGAATAATCGCGCGTGACAAAACAATCCCTCGCGATTGCGCGCGCGCGCTTTCCCGCGTTCAATCCCGCGCACTCCTAATCACGCGGTAAAGAGCGTGCATGTAAACCCGGCTAATAGCAAGGTCGAGCTAGCACGCCGAAGGTATGAATTGCGCCGGGGACACGGCGCCCTTAGTGCTGCTTCCCGGAACTAAGCATAATCCGGCTATATACTAAGCCCTAGTCCTGCAAGAGGTTCTACAGGACCGGAAAGATAATTCCTCACTACTGGTGGGAACCAATATGGAAAATAAAACAATAAACAATGCAACGAACAAAACAAACAACTTAACAACAAGACTCAAGAAAACAAGGATAAAGAAACAAGGACAAAGAAACAAGGTCAAAGATGAAGGAGGAAACGCAGCTAAGAAAGATCTTCGAGGCAACCCGGGACTTGAGAACACGGCAGCGATGTGGCTAGTACATCCAGCCAAGGGTCAGCTGAAGAAACTCCAATCGACGTACAACCAACCATCCTCAAAGATCTAAACGAACAAGAGGCAAAGTCAGGCAATCAGAAGGATAACATATCGAACCTCAAGAGACTGTTCAGAGACGCCAAAACAAACCTGCTGAATATAATAAGCGCCGGCAAAGAGTCGGTAAGTAGGAAAACATAAGCAATAGCAATGATTGAGAAAATGCCAGAGTGCTTCACCACAGAATAATCCATGCTGAACCACCTCATAATCTCCTCATAATAAGGAACACTCCCGAATAAGAAACATGATGAAATAAAAAGCAGTGACGACATTATGAAAAAGCTAGAGGAACAATTCCCTGAAGATCTGGGAATAACACTAGAAAGAATGATACGTGTCAAGAGAGGCGTGAAGCTAATCACTTTCGGGCAGAATCTGAACAAAAAACGATTAGAGGAACTTGGTCTAGAGGCAAAGAAGATAACTAAGTTCAAACCAAGAATGGCGGTACTGGGGGGTCAACAAAAATTTCTCAAGCAAAAGGGTTGGTGATAACGTAAATTACTTCCTCGAAATTCCAGAACAAGACCCTGAGGGGGTCAGAGCCCTGTATAAATAGATTGATAGATAGAATTTATTTATCCTTTGTGCTACATTACATAGATGGAATACGTAAAAAAATATCTTGATCGGATACATATAAAAAGTAATTACAAATAGTACAATATATAT
>WOGP01009355.1:0-10781 GCA_015342065.1 Leptinotarsa undecemlineata | reverse complement strand
AGTAAAATTGTTTTTTCGTTTAATCTTTTTATTTTTTCAGGGATTTCAAATCAATTTATATTATATTAGACAATGGAAGTCCGAATTGATGCAATAAATCAATATATATTTATCTTTGTCTGTAGTTCAACAGATTTTATGCACATTAACTGAAATATACTTCAAATTCGACAAAAATCAGCATCTCCGTAAAAAATTTATTTATTTCTGTACTGAAAAAATTCTAAAGAAAGACAGTACAGCATGGTCACCTTAGACTTTCCAAATTTAGACATACCTGATTTTCCACATACTCTTTATGCAATGATTTATCTAACACACTCAATGAAGGATACACTCATGCTTAACTGAATATTTTCAAGAGAAAAGCGTTATTATTCCAAATGGTTTCAAGTTAAAAAAAAGGTGTATTTAGAATGTTGCTTTTGACTGACAAACTTCTGAAATAAAAACTGTCAAGACAAAAATTTGTTGAATTCCATTTTAAAATTTTGGGATTAACCTCTCTTTCGCGAAAAATTAATTTATAAAAATCAGTTTTTGGATACAAGTTAGCCTTGGCCAACATCAAAATGTTATCATAAAAGTTATTCAGGAAATTTTAGTTATTTCAACTGAACTGCAATTTTTTGAGGTTAATATATACATTGTATTCACTCACAAATTATTTGAGATAATGCTGGAATATATACGTTGAGAAATAATATTACTAGGTTTGAACAATTTAATGTTCCTGAAATGTTATAGCCATGATTTCTTATCTCTGTAACAATTTGACATATCACGAACAAAACCTATATACTACCTTAAAGGAAAATGATTTTCACGTTATCCTTAAGGCCGACTTGTTTTTCATGAACTGAAAATATTCTTGAAATTAATTTTCCACCAAGCAGTACTGAATCTCACAATCTTGAAATAAAATTTAAAAAATTCAGTTAATCACAGATTTTCCCCTTTTTCCGAATTTTTCGTATCGTGGTATCGTAGGTTCTAGGGTTCTGTTAGTTCATCGATGAGCTAGCAGAAAAGTTTTGTTGAATCGGACTACGCCATAAGTTCAGTCCCAGTTTAGTCTTCTCTTCTCTGTCACATTTAAAATTTAAATTTTTTTAAGGATTTCAATTCGGTTATTAGATCCTAATGTCTAAGCACCGATTTGAAAACCAATTCTTTAAAAACGTTTAAAGGGGAAGAGGAACCTTTAATTCATGGCGTAGTTCGATTTGACAATTTTCTGTTTTCTTAGATTATGTTCTGCTAGTTTCACGTAAATCTATAATACGGTCAAGCAATAACACAATCAGATTATATCTCTAGAAAAACTCATTTTATTATTTCCAACAGTACTTTTCAAATGAAGATAATGCACCAAACCGTTATTTCAACACCTCGACACGTGTTTCGATCGCCAAGTAATCATCTTCAAGAGGAAGGTCACTTGGTGATTGAAATACGTGTTGGTCTTGGGAAAAGTCGGTTTGGTGTTGGGAAAAAACTCTGAAATCTGTTTAAATTTGAGGTAGACATCTGGACTCACACAACGTACATTTTTATGTATATTCTACATATTTCAGAAATCATCACGTTTTGGAGAGTTCCAATAGTTTACATGGATTAATGTTTCCAAAAAGTCGTTGAATTGCAAAAAAATAAATTCGAAAAGTACGGTCCGGTCAATTTCGTTTTAATATTTTCCATTGCTGGAAAATCTATATATCAATTTTTCGAAGATAAAGTCATGAAGACTAAATATGTATGATATAGTTAAATGTTGGATTTGATATCAAGAACTTTCAATGTGATTAAAATTGATTATAGTTGTTTTGAAAATTATAGATACAGTTTTTATCCTTTTTTATCCTCATACCTACTTTTGCAGTTATCAAAAAATTTTAATTATCAATAAGTACAGTTATAACTTATTAATGATTCCTCGCTTTGCAACTATCGTATGCTCAGCCTAGTTTTCTGGCATTCGATATCAACCTCTTTTGAGAAAAAAGTAATGTTATTTTTTCTGCGCCTGATCATTTATAATTTTCTTTTCAATTATTCGTGCGTATGGCTTTCTTATCCGGTGCTAAGTCGAATATCCACTCTGTACATGAAGACAACTTGGAATTAATAAAATTTATATTGATGACCATCTAAATTGATAAAAACGTAAGCCTGAAATTTTTAATTCATTCGTCCACGTTAATGTGGACATCCTACCGATATAAAATACATAATCAATTTGCAATGACTTGGCTTGACTTTGACCTTATAATGTCACTAGAAATGTTTGCAATTTTTTTATTTCAATTGATAAGGATTCAAAAGTGAAAACTATCGAGGAGAGATACATACGTATAAGGAAATGAATATTTTGAAATTTATTTCGGGAGTTTCAATCTATGGGATGTTTCTACCCCACTTGGGCTAGTTAACAATATTTCTCTCAGACGAAGGTTTCATACTTGTATGTTCATACCATATGTAGCGGACCGGTATTGAAATTTATCGACTCTCAGACACATTGCTGTCTAGGTAGGATCTATCCTGTACTGACGTGAGGTAATACCTCGAAATAGCGGCCTGCAGGTGATCTACTTGAATAATTTTAGCATGGTCCCGCTGCTGGATGAACGAGAAACATCTGCGAGACTAACCTCTGTGAGGAATCTTGCATAAATATCTGTCGGACGTAATTCAATATCCAGCGTGGTATTAGCCGGGGAAGTAGTTCATCACACCCCACTGTGTAGGTAGTTGGGAGAAATTATTATTTTGAAATTTATTTCGTAATATTCATTTCCTGATACGGATTATTTGTAAAGTTAACTGTAAGCTCTTGAAATTTAAAGTGTTCAACCGAGCGGAGGTGTCATCCCCCAAATGTTACTGAATAGTCACTGAAACTTCATTTAATTTCCCTTTCCATTGGCGTTTTACTTTTGAAGTTTTGGCAACAATATGTTTTCCAATCAGTTTAGCGCTTTCGCAAAGAAACAGATATAGATCCGGCTGTAGCGATTTGCAATTGGATTGGTTAAAAATGTGTACAGGTATTTGGCCACGTTTTACATTTTCCTTTCTGATTCCCATTTGAAGAATAGTGTTTTTAAAACGAGCGAGTAGAAAAAAGGGAATAAGCCTTTGTATCAAAATCAAGGACAGCGGGCCTCTTTGGAAATGCCATAAATAAATTAATAAATAACAGATTCCAAACATTCTCCTAGATAGAATTTTTTTGACTAGATCCTACTGCAAATAAATCCAGTTACGACTAGTATATTTTAGACACATTCAACTTTCGAAGTCATTACAACGTTCCGCTTGAAATTATATTTCAGTCAATTAATTCTGAGTTATTGCTGCCCGATCTTTCTACAGATGTCGTTTATTTTCGCGCTGTCGCTTTGTTAATTTGTCCTCTTTGCTTCAACAAAATACTTAAACAGCGGCTTCACTTTGTTACTTCCAGTTGTGATAAGCGTCATGTCTCCAATATTACATGGACTTGTTTCGATTCGTGAGCAAGTAGGATATGATCGAAACGCTTGTTCATGATTTGATGTTGATAATTTATGGAGTAGAAGTCATTAGCTGTGAATAATTTCAAAATGCTAGCCAGACTTTCACTTTGAACCAGTTTGAAATTAATGTCACCTATAGGGTGACCACTTGACAAGGTACGTTCTGAATTTACGTTTGAGAGTTGAAATTTCTCATCGAATATGAGCATAATATTCATGAAACGAGGTCATATTTTGAATATACAAATGTAATGTTTTTAGGAATATTCTCATTGGAAGTTGATAGTATTTTGCATGCGTTCGAACGATTTCTCGAAATAGTTTTACTAATATGAATTTGAAATCTCAATGAGACAAAAGATATTAAAAGAAATTCAGGAGAAAAAAGCAAAGAGCTTTCAGTGTTTTTTGGTTCCAAATAATTAATTTTTTGATGTGTAGTGTGGTAGTTCTCTGTTAATTTGATGAAAAATGATACGACGTTTCAGGTTGCTTTAACTAGTCTAATCAAACATTTTTCATACATTCAGTTTTCACTCTTCTTCGATATTGTAGAGAAAAGAATAGTGGAGATGTGTTCAGTAAGGATAAAACACAAGTAATGGTTTTTTCAAAAGTGCTTCGTGAACGACGACTTTTGTGAAATTCCGTTCGTCTCGAAAAACAGTGTATTGTTGTTCAATTTTCGCTTATATGAATTCATCTACGTTTTGTTAATGTTGTGTATGGAATTTGCAGTTTCCCAGTTCGAATTTTTTGAGCATTTCCTTAAAGCAATTCACATGAGCATCGGTCAAATTTTCCGAAATCCATCTGGAATTGATATATTTGGATCGGTGATACGCCAAAGTAGAATGCTTCAATTCACAGTTTGTCACCGATCTTACAAAATCAATTTGCTCGATATTATCGAGATTCGCCTCTGGCAGACATATACCTGTGACTAAATTCTGCAAACCAATTGTGGTTTTTCAGACGACTTTTCATTACCAAAAGTTAAAGGATTTTTTTTTTCATTCTTGTCAAATCAGAACTGGCACTGACTACTGATTTGTATAATTTGTCATAGCTCACGATAACTAGGGATTCCTCAATTCTCTCCTTCTTTCCAGTTCCAAGATGATTTCCACTGAAGTACCAATTTCGGAACATATTAACTTTGATGTTTGATTTTCGCGCTGATGTTTGTGAAACCCAAGTTTCAAATACGTTTCAGTATTTTTCTAATTGATTCGGCCGTTATTTGATGAAGATCCACAATAATAACATAAAACACAACTGACGATTTGATCTTCACAAACTTTATTTATATCACGACACACGCCGTCGCAGTAGCTTCGTCGAATAATCTAAGATTGAAGCAAGGTAAAAATATTCATTAATATTTTCTCATAAAATAAAACAGCCTTGGCAAGATACATACCTAAGTTTAAATTTATAAAATAGTCAAATTGGTTTTTACCACCAAAGTTTTTTAAAGTAGTAAATAATTCGTTATTGAATGATGATTGATGGTAACAGCAAAAAAAATTTTCAGACAGGAAGGAAAATACCTTCAGAGAGCTATACCAACTACCATCGCTTGCACATCTACGAAAATCTCTCAAAAATATCATAAAATGTACCTGTTTTTAAGTCACTCTTGATAAAAATGATTTCTATGCTTTCCATAAAATCGAAAATAAAAATATTGTGATTTTCTTTCCATTTTCTATCGTTGTCATTTTCTGTTTTTTAACACTCTAAGATGCCGCTAATTCTACTGATTCATACTTTTTGTCGTAGTTCTATCGAACTTGGAATTTGATAAATCTATCCATTCATTATTTTATCTCTACGGTTTTTCAACACTTTTTTTTCTAATTCTAACCAGTCCATAATATGATATATTTGTAAAATCGACTATACATGAAGACACTCAATATAAACAGAATATGCTTTTATATATACAAACGCTAAGTAGAATTCCGTTTATAAAAATTAAAGACGATATTTATACCTATGAAGTACTGATTTCTGAAAAATGTTTACTCTTGATGTCTGTTTTTCGTGCTGAAATTCATGAAAGCAAAGACCAACTAGGTCTACTTTGTAAAATAATCAAATTGGTTTTTATCACTGAAGTTCTTCAAAGTGATAAAAACCCTATTAACCGTTGTTATGCCATTGGTGTGCAAATGGTGAGCTTAATGATTCGTGATTATATATGACTGATGGTAACAGGAAAAATTCCATCTGATTGTGAAATGTTTTTTTTAATTTCTTTGTTGTACAAACTATCAAGTAGTGTACATCTATGAAAAACTCTTAAAATATTCCATATGATTCCAAATTACACTGGATCACATGTATGAAATATTATTGTTATATAAAAACTAAATCATATTGCAACTATTAACGATGTTATATTAAAAATTCTACATTCAATTCATTTCAACTTTGATATTCCCAACAAACTACAATATGGAGTTATTTAGCTATAAACTAATTGAAATAAAACTACTGGCATCCAGAAAAATCTATGAAAAAACAATAATGGCAAGTTTATTTGTTTCCTTTGAACATTTTGGTGATTTTGTTGATAGTTCAGGTTCAACAGTTCAGAAATGGTTACTGAAGTTTTCCCAAATGTACATTTCTCAGAGTGTATTATTGTTTCAATAGTCACTCGAATGTCCTACTTGTTGTGTGATACCAAGTTGATAGTAATACTGAATTAACACTTTATAGTGAGATTTTCACTAAGTAGTTTAAAAAATCGCAACAAATATTTCGCTATACTTGTGATTCTTGTCCAAAAGTTTATATTGGACAAACAAGTAGAACCTCTTTTCAAAGAATAGAAATTCATATGATTCAAATTGATTTATTATATAATGTACTAATTAGGTGGAATTTGATTAGTATGAGCACTCCTGAGCAAGCTATTGTAAAGTAAAACACATGTTGCGGTTTCATGAACTGTTTAGCGAAAATCCCACAATAAAGTGTAACTTGAGTATGTCATGAATTTCCATCAAATATCTGACAATGCCACCACATATTGATAGTTTTATATTTATTTGGTTTCCATTCTCGTTTGTTTAATCTTGCTATGCTGCCATTACATCATGGTTCAGAGTCTTTTTGGAACTTAAAGTTTTATCACATTGGATCATAAATACTTATTATTTCATTTTATTTTATGACTGGATAAAACAGACAGATATATTGCTTTTCTAGGCGCGCAAGTTCAGACTTTCCCTCCTGTTTCTCTTCTAGGATTTTTGTCTAGTTATATGCGTTACTTGAAGTTTGTGATCACTGAAAGGGTAAATTAAGTATTCCACATGATGTATCAAACAACTGTTGTGATTGTAGAACTAGTCATTACATACTATAAGGGGCTCAGGCAGCCATATTTTGATGCAGAGTATATTCGTTATCAAGAAAAGAGCTTTGAAAATAATATTCAAATTGAAGATGACTCGTGTAGGCCACTTTTCTGCAGAAATTTAATATTAACAGTATTTGAAATATTCATTCTAGAGACTATCTGCTTACTTCACAAACATAAAGAAAAGTTTGAAAGCTATACAGAAAGGTCTACGCGTAGCGATAAAAAACTTGCCCTGCCACTGCCCACGTCATCTTTGACCAGTCTCAAATCTATAGATGTAGATAAATATATGATCATCTACTAAAACATATTACGTCAATTATTGAACTTGAAAAAATTTTAAAATCAGTTAAGAACCTTGTTTTGGGAGAGTGCTTCTACAGTTTGGAAGAGTATTTTGCATACAAATTCTAGTCTTTCGGTATACCACGATGTATTTTACGATTTATCCCAAGTAATTTTAAAATTGTGTTATTTTATTGATACATTTTTTTCGTATTTTTGTGAATACTATATAGTCTTAAAAAAACAACATTTTATATATTTTCAACATTTTATGTATTTATAAACGTGACACCCCTCGTCGACCAATTGTATTACATTTTATACAATAAAGATCTATCTATATGTATATCTATAGTTATTCGAAGAATAAATATCTGATGATTTTTGGTGTTATCATCATTTGAGATTTGAGATATTGAAATATTGATAGTCACACCACCAATAATAATACAATTCAATAATGTTTTTCAAGTATTTGTCCGAAATATTGAAAAATAGAAGAGCTTGCCGTTGAATAGCAAGTACTATTGGGTGTTCAACTATTCCGTTAGCACTATCAAAAAACTTGACATACCTCACTTTTTTTCGGGTACCCCCATCCATTCCTGTAAAATAACTGATTTGATATTACTCAGGTAGATATAATTGCACAAAAAATCTTTATGTACATTCACTAGCACGCATCGTTTCCAAATCCTTGAAATTAAGTTGTAAAAGTCTTCCAAGAACATGTGCACCTGACAGAATGATTGAGCGATTTTCTACAGAATAAGTTCTACCTGCGCTCCTCATAATAAAACCAAAAGTCTTTGGTAACCAGCTGGTTTGTAAATTAGGAGATACGTCAAGAGTGGAAATGGTCAAAACTGACTATGGCAGATGTGTGATGAGTTTTGATTATACAGGGTATTTTCAAATTTCAGTTTGCATTTTGAAGAAACTGCTACTTTTCTTTCGTATGAATATTTAATTATTTCACTCAGGCAAGGGAAATACATATTTCGATATAAATCTACAAACGTAACTGAAGTGATGTACAGTGCCCGCCAAAAAATCTGCACCATATGAAAAACTATTTTATTGATTTATTCAAAAATTGTATTCTTCATATGTCTGTAATCCAAAATGCAATTGTCAAATTTCATATTTTCTCATAAAATACAAGGAAAATCAAAACTTTTTTCAAAAGATCGAAAATTTTCAGTAAGACATGATGTTACAAACTATTTAAAATATGCAAACCATACTCAGACTCACAAATAGAGTCATTTTTAATGAGATTTTTTCAAATTTGTTTTCGTGACCTCGCTTATCAGTTGCAATGTGATCTGCTTCACTTAGAAACATTTTTGGATTCTCTTTCATTACTATATAAAACTGGTAGCCTATTCAAATTATTGCATGATTTGAAACCATGTAAACATTATACAGGAATACAAAACATTTATGACAAAATATACAAGTCAATTTGGATACTATAGAATCTGAAATTTCAATTCATTTAGAATTTATTTATTGAAATAAATATTCAGGAGCACATATTTGAATAAACAGATTGATTTAACTATATTTATTAAATTCTACAAGCCGTTTTGTCGAATCTACCAATATTTTGGAAATTCCAAAAGAAAATATCTGAAGGTGTAAAATTTGGTTGACTATGGATTTGTGGTGTATAAATATTGTTCTAAATTTTCAGACCATTTTCAACTGAAAGTAGACAGGATGTGTTGCGAGCAACTACTGGAAGTTGAACAAATATTTAATGTTTTGTATGGTTGTTGGTTTCATTGTTCGTAATGAATAGAGTCAAAAATTCCTCAACCAATTTTGAAAATTCCCTCACCTATATAAAGCTATAATATCATCGAGTAACATAAACTGTAATTCATTTGAAAAATGCCCTACGAAAATTGCAATAGTATATATCAAAGAATCAAAACTTTGTCTATGAAACACCCATCTGTCTGTTCTGTTAAAATATGTTTTTCCGTTGTTAACCTGCTGTCGCTCTCCCCTACGTACCCTTAAATGTCGAAACTTCACCTTTTAACGTGCGATTCCTAGCACGGGTTGGACGATAGATAGTAACGTCAATCTAACCGGCTACCGTTTCGCTACATATGTTTATAAACAATTTGATTTGAGTTTTATTTACTCTCTACTTCAGAAATAACCCTGTATTAGGAGTTGAGTTCATCCTGGTGCAGATGCCACCCCTTCTCTAGGGTGAAAATGTTTCACTGAAAATATATTCGTGAATGATTATATATACATACCTACCTTTTTTCAGGAAGTCATTACTTTTTGACTCATTAGAGAGTGTCAACTTCCAAACCAATAAACCCACATTTTCAGACGGTTTTTCACGAATAACTCAAAACGTGATAGTGAATATGTAGCTCAAAAAACAAAAAATCAAATGTATGGTGTCTGCATACCAAATACAGACGAAGTATTTGTTGTTGAATGTTGGTTCTTGTTCGTCAGTTACTAATATTGAAAGATTCAACAAAAGTTATCAAAAAACGATGCATTTTTCGAAATCATCGACATTCTTCTTTGAATTGCTTGAAAAACATTTAAATTTTTTATAAAAGTCCTAGTATCAAAATTATGCGAGCTCTGACAGAAATAATGTTGGTCCCCACTTTTGTCAACAAAAATGTGAAAACCACCCCCTATATAGCACCTCAATCAAAAATCATCGTCACTACTTCACAGTTCATGTTATTTATGTGACCATTTCTCATCCAGTAAGTAGACAAAATAACCCATAAGTCAAATATTCGGAAAAATCATAGTTGATCAGATTTCAAATATATTCAGATTCAATCATTTTCAATCGCAAGTGAGCCTTCAAAATGCTCTCAATGTCTCAAGCGTTTGACGTTTGCAAACGCCAAATTTCATTGAAATATTTAAATTTTCAAATATATAATTTCCAAGGTAAACCAGGAATGAAATCACATATTACGTACTCTTTAAGCTTCTTGGCGTAGTTGTTACAATGTTGAGTGTCAGTGGTTCTGGTTTCAATAACATGCTCAAAAATGTTTCTCAAACTAAGTGAAATTATAATAACAAAATCATGAAATATTCGCGAAAATTTTCATAGGTTGTTTTTCGTTAATTGATTTCATGGTATTTTTCTCATTCAGAATATTTTTCATTAACGAATCTTATTTTCAAATATTCCTGTTACGAGTCTCAGAAAAATTATAGTATTTTATTCTTGAGAAAATGCCATTATTTTATTGTGACGATTGATGGCCCATTTCTCGCTCGTTGAATAACATACTATTGTTGATATCAAACCAGCAGTGATTACAATACTACATTAACCAGTCAGAATTTTAAATCACCATTTATAATTTAGTGTATACAAACCTATCAAATAATGAAAGATTAGTTTCAGAAAAGTATTGTAGCACGTATTTTTTCTTTTGAAAGGTTTAAGTTCAAATAAAGGAGGTTTAGGATGGGTTTTGACGAATTTCAAGCAACATTGCTAACATTACTCAAAGAATGAGTAATGTTAGCACATTCTAGTAAACTATTTACTAGAACTTCTAGTAAATAGAAAAGATACAAAT